>JAPMUY010001417.1:0-18417 GCA_026901105.3 Galaxias olidus
TCTCTTCACCTCCTATATCATTGCACTTTTACAACTCGTACAGCAAATCTAATCACAGGAAATGACCGGCACTAAAACATGTGCGTCGTAAATATTCCCGCGATCTTTGCCAGCTCGTTACGTGTGGCTCGTCGGGACGGTGTATCGGGAGGTTGGGTTCAGCCCTGGGACTCCTCCGAGGGAGTCTGCTGTATGCAGCGTCATCTCAGGCCGCTCGGCTGCTGTGGGGTGCCTGGAGCCAGGGGTGGACGAGGAGGAGCCTCTGGTCTCCGGCCCCGGGCCCCGGCTCCGTAACCGTCAGTGTCAGTACCAGGCCCTTTCATCCAGGGCTCAAACAACGTAAGCCGCACAAATCCATGTCCAGTTTTGGTATTTTCTCTGTCGGTTCACATGGAAAAATATGTTGTACGTTGCACTTCTGCGATGTAGGGCTATGCAAAACAAAAACTACAACATAGTTATTAATGAACATGTGTATGTGTATATTTTGTTGTGTTTATTGTCAAATTAACTTAGTATTCTGATTACTTTCAGACCACCATCTTGTAAATATCAAAGAAACTGACTACTATCATATTCATTTCCCCCAAGGCCAGAGCCAGATAAGCTACTTGAGAGTGCAGACATCTTTTTCAAATAAACTTTTCAACAGAAGATAGGCTGACTTTCTTAAAACAGATTGAATAATATAATGCAAACAATGTTAGCCCCTTCCCACAAGGCGGTAAAGCAAACACAGAAAAGGTGAAAAATACAGAAACACAATGTGTGTGTGTGTGTGTGTGTGTGTGTGTGTGTATGAATGTGTGTGTGTGTGTGTGTGTGTGTGTGTGTGCGTGTTTGAATGTGTGTGTGTGTGTCTGTAGTAAAAAGGGGAACCCATATCGCTGTGTGTGCTAGGTGCGAGTGTGTTAACACAGTGGAGGAATTCCATAAATCCTTCTCTTTATCACACGTGTGTCTGACCCTGTGACCTGCGGGCCTGTTAACACAGTCCTTTGACTGGAATGTGAACCCCGCCCCCCTCCTCTTTTCACTGTCTCCCACCCAGCTGGGTGAGGATATTAAATCTTTATGAACATATGAAGAATCTGGGCCATGTTTCATACGACACAGTCAATCTATAATGGATGGGGGAAAGGGGGAGAAAGGGTATATGAGCATTGTAATCTATTTGAAAACAACAGACATATTGGAGAGAGATCTAGTTGGAAATCCATGGAAAAGCGTGCTTGTGTGTGGGTGTAGAGGGGGGTTATGGCTGACAGTTACATAACCTCCCCATTGCCTTATTTGTACTAATTTCCCCGTAATATCTACAAAGTGCTTATTTTGTGATCATCGTTGTTAGAGTGTATGCGTGTGTTTGGGTGTGTCTCTTTCTGTGTGTGTGTGGGTGTGCGTGTTGTTTGGGGGGGGGGGCGGGGGGGGGGTTGCATGTCTGCATGTGTTAGAGGTAGATAACCCTACAGGGACCTGATGGTGTAAGTCTCCTTTTAATCTATTTATTTCCCCAGAAAGCTGGAATTCCCAGCGAAGGGTTGGAGCCTACCTCCACTGCATATCAAACAGCCAGGCCTCCGTGTGCCACACTAATACTCCAACGAGACGATGGCTCCATTTCATAATTATATTTAAGACTGCCTTAATCTGCAATCATAACGGCATTCTTTGGAACCTCCACTGCCGTTAATGACTAAGCAGCCACATCACCACATAGTAATCCACTGGATGCTTTGGGTGTACTGTGGACTATTTTATTTATAATTTTTTGGGATGTGCTAGCCTTTTGATGCGGAGGGAAACTGCATTACGTTCGTGCAAGTTTGTGTGTGTGTGTGTGTGTGTTTGTGTGACAGAAAGTGCGGTGTGAATAGGTTTACATGTGCGTCGTCTGTACCTTTGCACGTGCACGTGTGTAGCATTTTAAAGATCATATAGTTGGAGAACTCAAACGAAAGCAAACGAGTTCATGACCCGGGCAAAACGTCGCTGCGGTAAAAGTCTCCATCCTTTCTCTGCCATCTCTCTCTCTCTCTCACTCTCTCTCTCCCTCTCTCTCTGCCTGCTCCTGTCTCCCCCTCTCCACTAGTCAGCGGGGGAGCGAGGACGGCGGTCAACGCGGAGGGCCAGGTGTTCTGAGTTAGAGAGTCAGCTCCACAACACCGGCGTGATCGGAACCTTACACCGCGCGCACAGCGGGACCCCGCCTCGCCAGAGAGGTGAGAACAGACGCCCACAAATTAGCCGGCCCTCCCGTCTCATCCATCATCCCCCTCTCTCTTTTTTTCCCTCCCTTTCATTCCTTCCCTTTCTTTCTTCAGTTGTTTTGCATGTGGCCAGACTGCTGCCAAGTCACAATCTACAATCAGGTGGAACAGTTGGACTAATGGTGAAATAATGACTCCCGCCTCTCTCTCTCACACGCTCCCCGTCCCTTTCTCTGGCTCGCTCGGCCATATTTCTCACAGAGGCTTTCGGGGGTCGCAATTACCGCTTTGATTAAGAGAGGAAATTGTAGCTGTATCACACTGTGTTTATAAATGAGGCGTGGATTCATCAATACTGTGGATAAAGGGCTGTTAGAGGCGTTTAGTGAGGCCAACGTTACGGTGGCCAGTGCTGCTACTTCACTCAATGAACGGGGTCAAATAGTCATTGTGTTGCCTGGGTGAGTGTGTCTGTGTGTGGGCAGGTATTTTATGTATCTTGTGTGCTTCCGTCTGTGTTTGTTGTGTTGTTTTTGTATGTGAAGGCCCTTAAGAGAGGTTATAGCAACCGTTTTCAGTTGTGCTTGTGGTTGTGTCTGTCTTTGTGTGTGTTTCTTTGAGTCTGGACAAATGTGGTTTTCAGTTTATTTATTTTTTTTATGTTCATCTCTTCTCAACCAAACTTCATTGTTAGTGTGTATGTGGTCATGCGTGCCGTTTGTTTGCCTGTGGTACGCTTTGTTTGTTCTGCAGCATGTGCCGATGTGTATCCTTAACACGTGGTCTTGTGGTAGTGTGGGCTCACCGCGGCGGCGAGGAGGGAGTAAACAAACCATGAAAAACAATCAGGCATCTCACCCGCTCTCCATCCCCGATCGCCAAGACCAACACACACACACACACACACACACACACACACACACACACACACACACACACACACACACACACACACACACACACACATACGCGCACACACGCACACACACGCACACAGTTACTTCACGAATCAATAAGTGTGAAATGTGGTCGAGGCCACGCTTGGACTTGAAGATCCACCATAGGGTCAGTATTGTTGGACTAATCCATTTCACGTGAAATTATCGCACAGATTTGTTTCCTGTTAAAGTGGGAGGGAGTGAGAAGGGAGTGGAGGGGTGTAAAGAGGGGGGGGATGGGGGGCGGGGGGTAGATGGTGGTGGTGGTGGTGGTTGTTGTTGTGAAAGATTCAGCCTGCTACCACACGGGTCATGATTCACACATGGCAGAGAGGAAGTGATGTAACGGGAGAACAATACTCTGCGAATGAAACTTTAAACGTCCCTTCCATACATAATGAATAAGTTGCCTCACATCTGATGGGGCTACGATGCCTCGACACTGCAAGCCTTGTTTTTAGCTTCACCATCCGCACCATAACCGTTGTCATCTATATCTCTGATCACGTAGGACTACACCCACATATTCCCATTGTGTTTGGTTTCTCATTCCCCCGAAGCCAGGAAGCTGTGGCCCGATGTGTGAACACAAACTAATAACGTCCCAGCTGTCGTTGGGCCTGGATTCACTTTGGAATGCCTTTCTTACCTTGAGGCTGAATTCCGTGACTTTTTCTCACATTAGCACATGAATCCGTTGTTTTGGTCTTCCTCCCCTCTAACCCCTCGTTGCCCCCCGCTTTAGGAGGCGAGGCTGGTGAAACCCTGTGCTGGCCCACCTATGGCTGCGTGTGTGTGTTTGACTGTCTTTGATTAGCAGAAATACCGCAGTTTCTTTGAACATGTACAGCACCAGTCAAAAGTTTGGACACACTTTCCCACTCAGTTGAATGGGAAAGTGTCCACATTCTTTAACTGGTACTGTATGTGCAAGTTTATAAACAGGAACTTAATAGGTAGACTCACGTATGACGGCCAGGTATTTCATCGATTGTAAGTAAGAAAGAATACATTATCCCTGTGTGAGGACCACACACAATTACAGAACAAGGCTGATACAAGGCTGCAAATCAAGCGTTCCACTCAAGGGAAATATTATAGCTAAAGCCATCATATCAGTTAGTAGCAGCATACAATGCACCATACGTTACAGCATGTTATTCAGAGAGACGCATGGCGGGCACGTCAGCCTGGAGCTTATCTGCAGTGATGAAAGAGTGCAAAGAAAATGCAGAAAGCCATTGTGGTAAATAGCTGTGATTAGGTGGAAACATGCGTGTCTGCTTGTGGTCTCGGCGAGCCTTTGATTTGTGCCGTGCGTAACGGCCATTGTCAAGAGGAACGACAAGGCGACACGGAGCCTGAGGCCCTTCCCTCACGGCTCGCCCCTGTACCACAGCCTCCACCTATAGGCTCGCCCCTGTACCACAGCCTCCACCTATAGGCTCGCCCCTGTACCACAGCCTCCACCTGTAGGCTCGCCCCTGTACCACAGCCTCCACCTGTAGGCTCGCCCCTGTACCACAGCCTCCACCTGTAGGCTCGCCCTGTACCACAGCCTCCACCTGTAGGCTCGCCCTGTACCACAGCCTCCACCTGTAGGCTCGCCCCTGTACCACAGCCTCCACCTGTAGGCTCGCCCCTGTACCACAGCCTCCACCTGTAGGCTCGCCCCTGTACCACAGCCTCCACCTGTAGGCTCGCCCCTGTACCACAGCCTCCACCTATAGGCTCGGGCCCTGTACCACAGCCTCCACCTATAGGCTCGCCCCTGTACCACAGCCTCCACCTATAGGCTCGCCCCTGTACCACAGCCTCCACCTATAGGCTCGCCCCTGTACCACAGCCTCCACCTATAGGCTCGCCCCTGTACCACAGCCTCCACCTATAGGCTCGCCCCTGTACCACAGCCTCCACCTATAGGCTCAGGCCCTGTACCACAGCCTCCACCTATAGGCTCCCCCCTGTACCACAGCCTCCACTTATAGGCTCGCCCCTGTACCACAGCCTCCACCTATAGGCTCGCCCCTGTACCACAGCCTCCACCTATAGGCTCTCAAAGATGGACAGGGACCCTATACCACAGCCTCCACCTATAGGCTTGCCCCTATACTACAGCCTCTACCTATAGGCTCTTATGGACTGACAGAAACCCTATACCACAGCCTCCACCTCTAGGCACTTATGGACTGACAGGGACCCTTAGAGTACAGCCTCCACCTATAGGCTCTTAA
Source organism: Galaxias olidus (assembly GCA_026901105.3). Lineage (NCBI taxonomy): Eukaryota > Metazoa > Chordata > Actinopteri > Galaxiiformes > Galaxiidae > Galaxias > Galaxias olidus. Next base: position 5,383 of record JAPMUY010001417.1, read on the forward strand.
GGACGGATAGGGGCCCTTAGAGTACAGCTCCCACCTCTAGGCTCTTAAGGACTGACAGGGACCCTATGCCATAGCCTTCACCTCTAGGCTCTTAAGGACGGCTTTTACAGCATGTCTCTCCCCAGCGAAGGCGTGTCTGGACGGCTCATCTCCTTGCGGATCATAAATAATAAATAAGAGGAAATATAAAGCAGACCTCTTGTCTGGGGAACTCTTAACGACACCTTCTCAAATGGAGGGCGAGTTAGACAGCCTGCCAGGGTTTGTTTGGCTAGCTCAGCCAGCGGCCATTTCCCTCTCCGATAGGCACGCCAAGCAGGGATACCGGAGAGGTGGAGAAGGAGGAGACCGGAGCATTAATGTTTATGGGCGTATAGGAAACAGACGCTGGAGACGAGCTCGCTGTGTGATTAGAGCCAGGGTGTGTGTGTGTGTGTGTGTGTGTGTGTGTGCCTGTTTGTATCTGCCTGTGTGTGTCTGTGAGAGAGAGAAAGAGTGCGTTGCTTTGTTCTTGTCATGTTCCCTTCCAAGTTGATTCGGAAATACTGTAGATGGCGTAGTGCCAGATAGGGGAGCGGCCTTTTACACACGCTTTACCATCACTGAACCACATCTCCCATAAAACATTGCCTGTAATTACCTAGGCGCCCCAGGTGATTTCCTCAGCTCAAACACTTTTCATGCAAGTGTTTTTTTTTTCTTTCTCGCCCTCGTTTCACTTCCCGTCCTGCCTTAACTGCATTGCTCTTCACGGTCACCTTGATTGTCCAATTTTCCCACTGTCCACTTGTCCTTCCTCCTTTGATCTTTCGAGGGGGAAAATAGTCTAAAAAAGAGAGCGAGGGAGACAAAGATAGGATGTGACAGTTAAAGGCACAATGTTGGATGCCAGCGGGTAGTGTGAACAGCTTTCTGTGCGTGTGCGTGCGTGCGTTGTGTGTGTAGGGGTTGTTCTCTATCGATAGTAAAGACACGAGGAAAGGAGAAGGATTCTACCTCTACCGGCGGCTGCTACAGTCGACCTCCCTCCCCTCAAACCCCCGTTAATGCATTTTACTTTCTCAATACCCACCTTGCTTTTTGGCTCAGAAAGGTACTCTGTGACACAGACACGCACACACACGGAGCAGTATGAAAGTCATTGCCTCCAGGACTTGTCACGAGAGCTCTATAATGCAATTCCCCGTGGCTCCGTCCACCAGCCATGCAAACTAAATATAGATGGTTCACTTCCACATACTGGGCGAGAAATACTTACCTTGACAAACGCACTTCTTAGCAATCTTAATTCATTACATTGTATGTGTTCAGAGACCAAATCAATGCCACAGACACCCACATACATGCACACTCACCTTTTTCCAAGGTCCAGTTGAGACTTTCCTTGGCTGCCGCCTCAAAGATTAATCGCTGGCCTTGAGAGGGGGCCTGTGATGTAGTCAGTGAATGAAGAGACAGAACTGTGTTTACCTCGGCGAGGAAGAGCCTCATCAATAGACTCCATAGAGGTGTAGTGTGGTGAGTGAGGTTGACACAGTGACAGGGCAATAACCCCCTCCATAGCTTAGTGGTGTCAGCAGTCAGATCACACAGCTCTCTGAGGCGGCCTGCACGGCTTTGATGCTGGTGGTCCGTTGCCGTGGCTCCTGAACATGGCTGCTTAGCATAGAGGAGGCCCTGTGGCGTGCGTAATCTCCATGGACATAAGTCAAACACTTTTACACCTTAGAGGGTTTTCTAATGGCGCTGTGTGAATGACACAGATACAGTGAGCAACTGACAGTTCCGTAAGATCAAGTTTAATATGATAACCCGCTACATGAAAGTACTGTAACCTAAATTCACTTGCAAAGAAGGCTATATCTATTTTTTGCTAGTTTTGCCAGTTTATGTTCAAAACTGTGTCCCCCCTCATATCTTCATCACCATAGTGTCTCCATTTTAGGGTTCTTTGGTAAAATTCACAAATGGAAACATGTAATCTGAAGGAGTTTAACCAATCCCTCCAGCAGAAGCCAAGGATGGATTTGATAGCACGCAAGCTACCTCACGCCTGTGGGAATGATCTCGACTAGTAAATCACCATATTAGCCTCATACAACACGGCTTCAGCGTGGTTATCGTGCGCACCACTGGCATTCCTTCCCTCAAAAAACAGACATGGTTGTAGGCGTCAGGCTGGTTGTGTGCACCCCCCGGAGATCTTTCTGGAAATCTCCATGTGTGCTGGTGGACAGCAGCCCTCCGGGGGTGGGGAGGCACGGTGGAGAGATGAAGCTTTGACGGCCTCAGTATGGGACTCATCTGCTGGGGAGAGGAACAGTTGGTAGGAGGCCTAGCGGACTGAGCACGGGGCTCTTCTGCCACCGACGAGGTGGTCGACGCAATCTGTCGCCGAGACGGTTGGACACTGGTCTGAGCTGGGGGAGCGCCAAAGAGACGGCCTCCTGCAGACAAACAGAGAGGATACCACGGACCATCAAGAAGCTAAATGGAAGAAAAGCGTGGAATAGTTCTATATATATTGTTCTCCAGGGATTGTGTGACAGAGCACATCTTATTGACACAAATTGGATTGCAGGTTACTAGGAAAATGTTACAGAACAAGACAGGATTATTTGTACTTGGCCCCCACTCAAAACGTGTTACTTCTAATCAAAGTGAACGTGGATTCTACAACGGCAAATGCCCCATAATTATCTTTCATCAAGTGCCGAAACAGAGCACTTGTTATTTTAATTTAATCAAAGCTTATCATGATTTTTAAACATAATCGACACATTATATCTCATTGTTGCTCACTAGCAAATGAATGTTTGCATAAACCTCCAATGAAAAGATTTAGCTAATCATGAAATTATACACTCTGTTTAGAATTGTTTGATTCTGAAATGCCCCTTCACACTAAACTGATTAGACCGGTCAATGTTGATCTAAATAATCCCTGCTACATAATATGAGGGTAATCGCCTATTCCCCACCACATTTTTCAGTGAATTCAAATACTCTTCAAATTCAAATACCTCCCCCCCTTAATTAATTTTTTTATTTAAATTTTTTTGGGGGATGATCTAATCACGTCTTGATGACTTCAAGCTTTGTATACTGCTTGCAGTATACTGTGCTGTTTTATTGTTCACCTTTCAGCCATCAGATTTAGACTACCCTGAGTATGATTATACTAACAGCCACTACCCTCATCACATGAACGGGGGCCAGGAAAACCTCTGAGTAATGCTCTAAACCTGGCTGGCCGTTCCCCTATGGAACACCCACATTTGTTTTCCCTAATTACAGCTGATCAACGCATCCTGAGCAAAACCTCTCTGTTAACTGCGTTTTGGCCCTACCTCTCGGACAAAGTTCGCAAAGTGCATTGTTTGTCTGGACCATGCAGTAAATAATATTGATCCTGTAATTACATAAAGTGGGTGGTTTCCCCCTTTGGATTGAATAAAAGACGGCTCATGTTTTAGCCCGGCCACAGAATGTAGCGGTTAATGGCCCCAAACCCATTACCAGTGCATTGCTTCACTTAGCCTCGCAGACATATTAGCATTATGCTACTATGTGCTGACTGACTGCACATGACAAAATGCTTGCTGTCGTGCAGTGAGAAACGTAATGAGAATCAACTGGACGGAGTAAATAACAATGCCATTTCATGAATACGTTTGGATCTTTTTATTATTTTCATACTATAAATGACAACCAATCTGTTTGCCAATGGCGTGCACTTTAAAAGTTCTAGTAGTGTTTTGTCAGTAAGATGAACAGAAGTTCCAGGCTGAAGTGGACTTAGCCCCGGAACGCAAGCTGAGAGTCAAATTGACAGGCTCACTCACAATGGAGGCAGGAGAAGGGATTGCCACAATCTTCTCCCCTGCAGAGAAACACTTTATTTGGGCACACGCTCCTGACAAAGTAGAATAACTTTGTTTACAAAGGACATGCTACTGACAAAGTAGAAGAACTTAAGTTTACAAAGGACCAACACGGATGAATATGCACATGCACTCAGACCACGTATGGATCAAACACCCTATTATTTTCGTTGCAGGACGTCCGTTGATGGAAAGTCCACTGGTAGACAGCGCTAATGGTAATCACCAATTAACTGCCTCATCTTCACCATTAGTGATGGTGCACTAGCATTGATAATTGCGCCTGCCTAATGGCATTCTAATTACCTGTATAAAATCCAAATTGGTCACGGAGAAAACGAAAGTAGATGCCCAAGAGTGGAACCGTGACCACACTGCCCAGAGGACACGTTTGTATATTTATCCCCACCTCAGGTTCCTTGCCTCTTCCCATCACATTTCCCTACTTTGCTCCGTATCTCCTCACCATCCATTATTCCTTGTTCCACACTGACAGGAACGCTTTAAAAACCTATCCCACGGTGCATCTTTGCGTGTTTAAGCCTTAAAACACCACTTTCCTCTCCTTCCCCTCCCAGGGTCCATCCAAGAACCCGGCGCTGAAGGAAGCGAGCGCTAATGCTACAGGACCAGACAATCATGTCCCTCCCCTTTCAACGAGGTGATTCACTTTCAGGGGCCGAAGGCAGTAGGAGAGCTGGTTTATATTCACCATACCAGGAGCTTGATTCAGACCGGATTCTCTGAATGAGCTGGCCAATCAGTGTGACTCACAAACACACTCTGGGAAAAAATAAGTTATTCTATAGTGTCGAGCTGGACAGAATCCTGACTGAACGTATGAATATATTCCGGCGCAGTGTCCCTTCTCCTCCCTCCTGTCATGTAAATCCTTGTAATCTTTAAACCTATTTCAACACTTAATCCCAGCAGGGTGCCCACACTTCTGTAGTGCCGTCGCTGACATCTTCCCGGCGTCTCAGACGAATGCCTCCAGATGGAGATAGCCCCGGCTCATTTAATGGTCAGTTTAGCTAATGCAGTAATGGCTGCAGAGGGGGCAGCGTAATGACCACTTCTCTGTGTTTTCTCTGAGCTGGCCTAGCCATTTCAAAAGTCCCTAATAAGAGAGCTCCAGCGCCGTTGCCATGGCAGACTCAGGCCAGGTAATTGCACATTGCTGACACCTTTGGCTGGCCAGAGATGTAGAATAAAGGAAATGAGAAAAAGGGATTTGAGAGAAGGTCTTATTATAAAATGAATATGCCTCAGCGAGCGTGTGTCTGGAAAGGGATGATCGTTGGACCATGTTGTTTCACCTTTGCATGTTCTGCTTGTACGTGGAATTTGGTAGTTGAACATTTGGGACTTCCATAGTAAGAATGTGCTCTGTATGTTGTCTGATGCATTTAGTCAAACAGAGTTGTTGACATTGACAAGTTCACCATGTAGCACATTATTAATTTTACCCGCATAATGGATCGGTTTGAAATGCCATTGTCATTACGATAGCATAGCAACACACACAAATACACATGCAAACACACACACACACACACACACACACACACAGGAACCATGTCCTATTGAATCAATGTTCATGGGTCACAAAAACATGCCTTTGCATGGCCTTTCAGTAGATTGGACACAATTATTTTCTCCCCTACATTCACTTCCTATTTCATCTTTTCACAGGATTTGGTGGGGTTTTTTAATTACCTTCTGTGTCAAATGTTTCAGCGGAGGAGGCTCTTTTTATTCCCCTCTTTCTTTTCCATCCCCCCTTGCCTTTCTTTTCCTCCCTCTGCAAATGGATGGGATACAAGCCACACATGCGAGGGAAAAGCTCTGGAAACGAGGTAATTTCAGCCTGCCGACTGTCTTGTCATTTAAAGCTAATTGCACGGTTTAGCAAGGCTCTGGCAATTACCGTCCCCTCCTTTGTGCAGTGCGATAGCTTTCAGGGGTCCGCTGGTTAAAAAGGATGGGGCTGCCGCCTTTCACGCACGGCTGAATTCAATGTTTTGTTTTCCTTCGGAATGCAGATGTCTCATAATGAAAGAGGAACACAAGGACGTAGGAGAGCGTTAGCGTGAACGCTGCTGACACTAAACGTTGCAAACAAAGTGGCTGACGCCGATTGGCTGATAGGCTTGATCCTTTAATTGATTGTGGCATCCAGAGGGGCCAGAGGTTTGGTATTATCCTACATTTAAATGCAAATTGGACCGGTACGTCTTATGCTACTCTAAAATTGGGGCCTACCTCTTGAGTGCTAAGTTCATATCATATTCCTAATATAATATAACAGAATATAAATAGTGGCCTTATATTGTTCATCTTCATCCTCCTGACCACCCAGTGGTTTTGGTGTCTTTTATTCCCTCAACATTGCAATATTTTCCTTCAATTTGCACTTTAAAAAACGCACGGTCATGCGCACACAAGCAAAGGGAAACGTCAACAAAGAAGGAACCTTTGGGGTCAGTACTGTCTGGTGAAAAAAGGTCAAGTGTCTGGCCTGTCTGCTTTCTCCTGACGTGTGGAATGCAGAATGCAAAGTGTGTGTGTGTGTGTGTGTGTGTGTGTGTGTGTGTGTGGGTGGGTGTTTTAGAAAACGCTAATGGACTGAATGGAGGTGCTTGTGGTCTCTCTTTCAAAATTCACAGATAATGAGACCTGAACAGACACGGCCAACTTCCTGACTAAACAAAGAAACTTCTAGTCTGAGAAAGTCACACAAACACACACCCACCCACACACACACTCACGCACGCACGCACGCACGTACGTACACACACACACACACACACACACACACACACACACACGCACACACACACGCGTGCACACCACTCACACAGCAGACAGCATACCATAGGTAATTGCCAGAAGTCTCCACAGATGACTCCCAGCTCTAAGCAGAGCCTGGGAGTTGTTGACAGACCATGAGCATGAGCTGCAGTGCAGGAGGTGGACAGAGCTCCTCCCTTGTGGCCGGAAAGCGTTTTGGAAGTGGTGGGCTGCTTGGTCCGAGGCCCAGCCAAACAAGGCAGGGCAAACTGTGCTTTGTTAGATAAACCAGGGCTGATTGGGCAGTTGTTACTGCAGTCAGGAAGCCAGAGGCACTCAGAGGTACCGGGATCAAGGAGGAATGTGGCGGGGAGGAGGCTCAACCGGAGCGCTGGATGAATATTTTATGACTTTAAGAGTCAGACATCCACCGTGGGCTAATGTGTGGTCTTGTCTAACTGTTTCTGCATGCACGCGTGTGCACGTGCCAACACACACACACACACACACACACACACACACACTAACGGTGTGCAATGTTATGGAAAACACTTTTTGGAGGCACACATGTGGCTATGTCATTCTCGCATACCGCATGCGACCCTACGAATGGTATTGGTTTAGCTTAGCCTGCGAGAAGGGGCTTTTAAGATGTCAGGGCTGGTGTACCGTGTGGGGTCTAGCTGAGGGCTTTGGACGTGCCTGTAAAGGCAGGGCACCCTACCAAGGGGATAAGGGAGAGTCCCAGTTTTGGTTAATTACAAGAGGCTAATCCTACTTGAGTTTCCACAGCTCCATTATACATTAGCTCTGTGACACACACGCACACACACATGCACACACATATACGGTTGAATGATGTATCACATAAAGAGTGGAAGCTGCCGGCTCCCTCACAGGCTCAGCACACCCGGTCCCTTGATAGTCTCTCTCTCTCTCTCTCTCTCTCTCTCTCTGTGTGTGCGTGTCTGAGCTTATGTGTGCGCCTGTGATGTTTGTCGTATGAATCTGCATTGTCATATTTACGTATGCACGTTGCATACTTGTTCAATCACATATCCATGCACATGTTCAAATGCACGCCTATTCTGTTTGTTTACACACGGAGATAGAAAGAGGCGCAGCACAAAGAGGCAGTGGTGTGTTCCTAGACGGATTCCATACATCCCGGATTATTCATCGCTAGCTACCTCTATAGCACAGTGCGGTGTCTTATCCATGTTGGTAACAGAAGGACATGTCCACCATGTGTGATAAAGGATATTGACGATCAGAATTGTGCACACAGTCCATAGAGAGCCTTTCTTTTGTCACCTAAGTAAACCCCATTTACCATTGAAGGACGTCAAAGCTGACATTGTAGCGCCCATGAACAGTGCAAAGCTCCTTTCCGTAGCGTGGTCTGCAGATTGGACTAGGTTTAGTGAGATACAAAAACCCCCGGACGTCTGCTCAGTACTGAACGAGTGCACCGACACAAACCTCCAGATTAAATAAAGAAGGAAATGAAACACCCCACACCGTCACCTCTCGAAGACTGGGATCCCCTAATCTCTCCATCCAGTGAGCTACTCTCTGTCCCTGTGGGACCTATCATCCACCGTGGTCAGCCAGGAGTACCGGCCCCTCCGCAGTCTGCTCCAGGAGTCTCCCTATCGGGGCCAGCAGGGATGACCTTCACAGGGCCAGCGCCATTGAAATTCATCTCCTCGGTTGTGCTGAGCTGCAGGATTCCTCCGTCGGGCCTTCCCCCCTGAACACATCATTATGTGCTGAGAGGATCGACGGGGAGAAGGCAGAGGATCATTAAGAGGATCAAGGAGGCGCTGGAGCGTCGCCGCTTTTGCCTCTCATCCGGTAAGGCAGCATGTCAACAGTGAGGAGACAATCCTTGTGGAACCTCTTAGCGTCATAGCTCCCAAAGTCCTCCGGTCCATGGTTTTACTGATGCAAGGACAAGTTATTCCGGAGACTTGCAACGTCACATACCGCGATCCAATAGCTAACGGTTGTAATACATGTGTCTCTGTGTGTCTGTGTAGTTCATTGGTTTCTCCTGTCCTCGTTTGTGTCATAGCGTCCACCTGGGTTCTTGTGTTTGATAAGGTTCTATTGTGTTTTAGGTTTGGTATTTAAGTCCTGTGTTGCGTTTGTCCTTGTCTGTTCATTGTTCAGTGTTACGTGCCTTTGAGCCTGCTTTTGATTTAGTATTTTTGCCATTAAAGACCACGTTTTCAATGATTACCTGCGCATGGGTCTGATTTACCTCGCGGCCGTGACTGTACTTCCTGTTTTGGCCGAACCCCTCTGTCCTTATCCTGCCCTGTCACACGGAAACCCATCCTGTCTGTCACCGAGGCAGCCGGAGAATCTGTCCATGTTGATTAGCCAATAGAATGAGACGCTGAGTTAGTTAACCACCTCTTTTCTCCCAGATTCCATGACTGAAGGGTGTTCTCGTTCTTACTTACACACACACACACACTACTCTACGACTCTGTGTGTCCCGTTATTTCCTCATTTAACAATCCCTTTATATTAAAATTGTTCCCCCGTTACCAGTTTCTCTCTTCCTCTCGTAAAGGCCCTCAGCACACTAAACGCTGTGTCTGAATCGGAACCTGCTATTTTATTTCTCCCAGACCCTTCCATTTGAATGCGTTTATTTCCCTCAGCGAGTGTGTGGAGATCACAGGCCTGTTGTTTCAGATGGGGCAGGGGAATGTGATTGTTTTTCCAGGCCGGACTGCAGAGGAACAGAATACACACACACACACACACACACACACACACGACCTCTAACAGGCCAAGCTCACGTACTGTATGTCACCGCTCAGCACCCAGTCGTGGGCGATTCCCACTGAAAGCGTGTCTGGTCCTCGGCGCTCTGAAACGCCTTTTCACTCTGTGTACGTTGTTGATGTGCAAACAGGGAGTCTTAGCAGAGGTTGGCATTTTTATTTGACAGGTAGTATCCCCCGCTCAATGTTCAATTGCCATTTTGCTCGACTACAGCAACAAAATAAAGCCTCTGAAAGCACTCTCCGTTGCTTTCGAACCTCCCCCCTCCCGATATGTAGTTATCTATAATAGAGTAATGGAAATGCATCATTCAGCTTCGTGATGGTGTTTGCAATTTCACTACGGGCTCCTTCTCTGTTTTTCCGTGTTATTTTTTGATGAGGCCCTGGGTTTTTAGCAATGGAAGCCTGGGGGTTAGTTTGGTTTAATTCTTTATTGACGTGTTTGCTGGAGATTTCCCTCTTTTAGGTCCCCGCCTCAGCCTTTCAATATACCAGAGAGAAAGAAGTGAGAGACGAAGAGAGCCCACCTTGAAGGGACAACTCCTCCACCTTCTAGTGAGCTGTCTCCTCCGGCAGGCTCAAACACAGGGGCGGGGTAAGGGTGCGTGAGACATGGCCAAAGGACGAAACAACACCCGGAGTTCAAACAGCGAGGGGGCCTTGTATCAAAGAAAGGACTGAGGAAGTAACCGCTGTTTGTGTGGGTGGTAGGGGCCCCTCGTCACCCCTCGAGGCAGCCATCCCGGCCAAACAGAAAACAAGGCAGGCCCTTTATGAAACACCAACGACGGTGCAGCCCTTGGTCAGCCCCACGCCGTGGACCATGTGCCGCTGACCACACAGCGCGCTCTGCTGCTGCTGCTGCTGAGACGAGAGCAGCGACACGATCCACGGCCTCCACGGCCTCAGGTCGGCTCTGTGGCCACGCATTTATGGAGCAGGTTTGTGCTCGCTTTTCTGGTTTTGCGTGAGAGAGACCACATGCGCGCGCGCGTGTGTGTGTGTGTCTGTGTGTGTGTCTTCATATCCTGCCAGACTCCTCACATGAGCGGTTCCCTATTTGGGATGATCTATTCACCGAGCCCCGCTAATGGCTCCGTAGCCAGTGCTCTCTTGTAAGGTTTAGCGCTCCTCATACAGTCTCTTGTTGTGCTGCGGTGTCCTCATCCGTCCCCGGGCATGCTCGGAGGAGCCCGGTCTGACCTCCAGCAGCCCGGGTGTCTGGACTTTAATCGGCACGAGGCTCCTGTCTGCAGAGCCACTGGACGTGGTGCTCTCATTATAGTCTCTCCCGGTCGAGGTGTGTAGAGGGATGGTGGAGGGCTGGAGAGACCAGGAGACCGGAACGACACTCAGAGACACACGCCATCACCCACACACACGGGGGGGGGGGGGGGGGGGGGGGGGGGGGGGTACAGCGACATGCTTGTGGGAGAATGTGCGGTGGCACGGTCGTAACTCACACACCCACAGATAAAGGAGCCTGTAGACACAACGTACTGTGAGACCGTAAGGCGGCTGTGTAAACTGAACTCTACCTCACACGTCGCACACTTTTCTGTATTTCTCCGAAGGGTCCATGCGTCCTTAACTCCGATATGTGGATATTGCCCGTTCAGCGTAAGAGCTACACTTCTCTCTACACTTTGCTCTCGATACCTTACCGATCAGACCGTACTGTTTTTGGCACGCCGACCTGGGCGAGCGCGTGTTTTCATTCGCTTCACATCGTCATCTCTGGAGTCCCAGAAATCACTTGCACTTACGCTCTCCTCTCCGTGTTGCTTCAGCTCGAGTGACTTTGCGTTCGGAGACCTGGCGCTCTTTTACCTGTGTTTTTCAAAGTCTTCCGTTCCTCTCTCTCTCTCTCTCTCTATTTTTAGTTGCTGTCGTTCTTTTGTGCTCGTAGTTCAGTGTTCTGACATTTTATTTCTCTCTCTCTCTCTCTCTATCTCTCTCTCCTGGATCACACCCCCACTTTCCCCCTGTGTGTCTTTGAAGTGCCGTGTGTTTCCCCATGCCTTCTCCTTAGACAGCCGTGGCGGAAAAAAACGCGTAAAAGTTAACTTCCCTACTTAGTTTTTTGTCCCTGTATCCAAAGACGATATGTTTCTCGTCCGGTTGTTGACGGTACACTATGCAAATTGCTGGAAAAAAATCCTTCTATTTGAATTACACATATTGTACCTGTGTTTCCGTATTTCTTTGCCCCCCCCCCCCCATACACCTTGTACTTGCCTAGCCGTTCCCCGGTGTGGATCCCTGTGAAGGAGCTCACCTACTGCACTGAGCCCTGTGCACTCGATAGCATTGTTGACAGCCCAAACAGCCATCGGTAGCACACACCCCCTAATTAATCCTCCTCCGTGCTATCAGCAGCCTCGGCATGGAATGGATCGCCCGTGGTGAACCCACCCACCCCACCCCCTACACAGACACACACACGCACACACACACACACACACACACTCAACTTCCACACAGTCCCCCCCCCCTCCCCCCAGTAGCCAAATCTAGGGGGCGACCAATGCGCTCAGCTAATGGTCCCAAACAAAGCAGGAGCCATGGCCCTGGCCTGACAGATGTTAGGACGTCTTCATCTGGGACACGAATGCAGGGCGCGCTCAGCCCTCCGTGTTTTTAGAGAGAGGCAGAGGGACGGGGAGGGGGGGAGGTGATAGGCACACCAAGAGGCTTAGGTGTCTCTCGCTTTAGTTCAACCTCCAGTGGAAGCATCCCTCACCGTCTTGACTGGCGGCGCCATCTGACACCCCTGTGGGAGGACGAGAGAGAGAGGGGGAGAGAGGGAGCACATTAAAGATAAACAGAGAGGTCAAGAGAGATGGAGGTGAAACGAATGAAAAACGAAAGGGAGAAAGGCCAGGTGAGAGAAAAAGAGAGAGTGAGAGGAGCTTAATGAAAGGCCGATAATGGATGCGGGAGAGAGAGAGGCAAGGACAAGGGAGGGCACGTCATGGAGGGGACCTTGGCAGGGGGCAGGGAGGAAGATAACGACTCCCAAAGAAAAGAGGGATATGAAAATGAAACACCCAACAAGAGTTCAAGACACAGAGCACTCAGGCCAGAATCTTGTGAGTCTCTGTGTGTGTGTGTGTGTGTGTGTGTGTGTGTGTGTGTGTGTGTGTGTGTGTGTGTGTGTGTGTGCGCGAGCCTGTGTTTGTGTGTAATAGTCTACCAAGGATAATGTGGAGGGTATCCTGCCAGGGTCTGAATTAACCCCCTGGGACCGTGCGCTCCTCTTGGTAGGGGAGGCCTGGGGGGGGGGGGGGGGAGCCTTCATCAGTCATGGGTCATTAGGGATGACACGCACCTTAACGAGGTCACCGTCACCCCCGCCATTCCTGATTCTCTAATCACTCCATGTGTCTGCCACAGGACCACGGGGAGGGTGCAAACACACACACACACAGGGACACAGGGGCTGGGGTGTACACACACGCAAACACACACACGGCGACACAGCGCAAGCACAAACAACCACATCACACACACGACAGCCCCCAAAGCCGTCCAAAAGAAACCTTAGTGAGGTG
>JAPMUY010001418.1:0-152500 GCA_026901105.3 Galaxias olidus
TATTTCCCTTTCTCTCCCTCTCTTGTACTCTGGCCGCCACCAGCCATATCTCGTGAGCCCGATGTTGTGTCTCAACCCCCCCCTGTAGGTCCTGTTATTCAGTTTCAATGGTCGGAGTGTTCTCTTCTCTAGATAACGGCCAAGCATGCTCACACGACAATCAGCACAGGCCTCAAGGTTATTCTCACAACACCTTATTGTTGCAACCTAATAGTTAGCTGTTTCACTCCTGCCATAGGGAGGATACTATTCTACATTACGTATTACAATTGTCAAATTTATATGCTGCATTGAGCGGATGAAAGATGTAATTTGAAAGAATATACGCGAGATGGAAGTATATCCAAATGGCCAAGATAGCGACATGTGCATGCAGTCGGTCTTTCCCTAACTGCACTATAAACGCAAGTTTGCAAACACACCAAGTCAAAGTCTGTGTGCAATCCTGTCTCGCCGTGTGAATGGATCTTGCTCAGGGGTAAAATTGGGTATATTTATAGGATGTGTAGGGCTACAGCCGAGAACTTGGATTACACAAAGTCGCCGATGAAAGTAGCCATTTCAAAATAGCATATGCAAATAAAACTCGAGAATGCAAATGAAACTCGAGACCGCCTGCAAGGTCTCGGCAATGTCAGTTGCTAAGCAACCAAAGTGCATCTCAAACCGCACCAAAAAATAACCATCGAACCACGGGACATTTTTCCTAGTGTCCTCAGTCACTTTTCACTGTGTCAGTCAGAAAGACAGCATGGATGGCTGATAGGTGGATAGCAAGGTAGGGAGAAAAATAGGTCAGAAACTGATAGGTTTAATAACAGAATGTAAATTGCTCTCATATTTACACAATGTTATGATTTTACAAAATGATGCTATAACTAGTTTGCGGCAGGTTGCCTTCGATCTTTGGTAGCTAACTGTTACATTAAGATAGCTGGCAAGCTCTAGTTAACAGAACACAGGAGTATTGCTCGGCCAAAATCAGTCTGATTAATGATTTAATTGCAACCTTCGAATTCTGATTTGGAAATCGATTTCCATGGCAACGATTGGAAAATTCTAAGCATCCGAGTCAGCCCTAGCCCTCTCTCTATGGCTTTGGTTTTATCTCTAATAAAACATCGTACATCACCTGACTAAACAATTTACTCACAGGGTATTTATATCTAGATAGCGTTTTTACCACATATAGCTAGTCAAACGGCTAACGTAATGCAAAGCAGCTGGTTGCTAGCTAAAGAGCTCAGATCCTCTTTTGACTGAATTTTGTTGCCGTTTTGGTAAAACTAGACAAATATCGGTTAGCTGAAAATAATACTTATATTTTTAAATAGTCATTTTGTTCAATTTGGTCACTTGACAGACGTGCACGCTGACATGAGTGAGGGAGTGACATAACTGCTAACAAAAACAGACCTGGTGGCTACTTCTTCTATGACGTTAGCTTGATGATTTCCCCACTTAATTTTTTTTATTAAATTACGAAAATCTTGGAAAATCGTCTTAAATATGGCAAGACGAGCAAGCCAAGATTAACTAAGACAGACAGCTAAATAACTTAGTCGTGCTAACTTGCTAACTGCTGCTATATACTGCGGCAGAAATATCATGACCGTAAGTAGATCGCCTGCCAAGACCATCAGCAGCGTAATACACAGTGGTCAACCTGGTCAAGTGCTGTTGCTGTTTCACATGTACTATATAATATTGTATCTATTTGATGTACTTATCTACAACACCTGTAGGTTACCCTTTACTTTCTTACAAATACAATAATGACAAATATAATACAAGTGCTATTGATATTTTATATTCTGCATAAACACTTTGCCATGCAAATCTGATAGCTCTGATAAAGCTAACATTCTGAGTCCTTGCCCCCCCTATTTGTCCACTGATCACTAAAATGCTTTTAAACAATACATCCTATTTTGAATCAGTTTGCAATTATACATTCCCCAAATAATTGTGAAAATGTAGCACGTATTTCTAAATATATAATATTTATTGAACTAGAGGGCATTTCTTTCAATAGTAAACTAGGTGCACAGAGTAGATCCTGTCCTTGAGCAGCCCCTCCCAACCAAGAAAAGTAACGTTACCCAACTATATAGCTTCCTCATCATCAACATCAGGTGTTTAATTCTTCTGGTCTTTGAGCGATATTACCTCTAGAATAACTCATAAAAATGCGATCAGAAATATTTTCATACATAGCTTATATAAACGTTGGCTACGTTAATTAAAGTAAAGTTACCAGCCGCATATTATGATTTACTGACTTGAGTATTTCCCGATTATTAATGATAACCAGTTAGCCATGAGCATCAATACAGTTAAATAAAGTTTGAATGTTTATTTAAAGAGTAAAATCTATATTTTTTTAACAATTTAACATTAGCTAGTTAAAATAACTTTTTTCTTGTTACAGTATCTGGTAACGTAGCCTAATCCTATCCTATGGAAGCCCTAAGCTGCCATACATTCATATATTTTATTTACTCTGCTTTCCCGTGATAACGACATAATGTAATTTGTTTTCTCGAGATCTCGGGTTATTTATGTCCGTTTGCCGGTGATAACGAGTTAATTTAATTTGGATCGTTATCTCAAGACTGAGAAAATGTATCCCGTTATCTCTGGAAAACAAATGTATTATTTTGAGATGATGACATAAATAATTCAAGATCTCGAGAAAACAACGTTTTATTAAGTCGTTATCACGGGAAAACCAACGTAATTAACTCGATGTCGAGAATACAACGTTAAATTATTTTGTTATCACGGGACAACAGAGTAAATAAAATATATGAATGTCTGGCAGCTTAGGGCTTCCGTACTATCTTCTGCCTTAATGGCATTTAATAAAATTCTGAAGCCATGGCAGAAATAATTCTGCGGTGATGGGCTGCTGCTACAGAGTGCATAGCCGGAAACGCTGTAAAATAAAAAACTGAAAAGATGAATGCCCTTAAAATGGTGTGCACAGTTTAGATGTGGGATGTTGTAATATTAAAAATCCACAAACGTTTCAGCACGTTTTATTTAACTTTTGGCTCAGGCTGGCAGTGTTTCAAAGACGCTATTATGTTTTACAATCACATTTATTATACAACTTTTGCATTAGAGTCAACAAAATACTATTTTAATAAATGTCTATTCATTGATTAAGAAATAGATTATATAGATGTTGAACTAGTAAATGTAACTACTATATGTGTAAACGCAATGTATTAAGTTGAACAAAAAAAATCTAATTGTAGGCTATTCTGTTCGTATTCTATTAAACGTAGAGGACCGGAACTTCAAAAGAATTCAGCTCTAACATTTCTTATCAAACTTTAACCACAGGTAGCCTTTTGGGAGCTTCACGATTGACCAATCAGAAAGGACTGCTTTGGTGGCGCCCCGTCTATCCCACTTAAACCCCAGGAAAACCGTTGCGTCCATTGTTTGAACTTGAAAAAGGGTTGTTACACGTTGTTTCCAATAGCTAGTTTTAAATTTTCCAAACAGGGAAAGTACAGACGTAAAGACGAAAAAAATGCTACTTTCCCAAAATACAACAGAATACCACTACAAATACATTTTCGAGTTAATTTCTCCAACACTTTTTAATCAGAAGTAACCGTAATTCAGACACAAAACCCACTGTTTTGCTGAAGTCCCAGTAACAAGTGAAATAAAATTTAACCATATTGTTATTCACCAGCATACCTCAGCCATTGTGATTCCTGTAGTGTAGCCTCTAAACAATTAAAGATGAATGCGGTTTCTTCAATTAGCCGTCCGTGTTTAAGTTAGAAAATGTCCTTCCTTCTCTGCAACGAGGAAGTCAGAATGATCAAGGGTCGATTCCAATCGATGTTACAGAAGGGTACTTCATGGAGGTTCCATCGCGAGTGGCCACTTTTGTGACGTTTTATTCGTCATCATCGAATGGACACTTGATGGAGAGGCAGGGAGGCGAGGTGGGACTTAACTTTTCAAACTGTATCCGACTCGTCCTTCACCAGCAAGAAGAAACCAATAACAATGGAAAGTTTTACAGCAGTAGCATGTGGCTTTTACTTTCTTCAATTACTCGGAATAACCCATGGGAAGATTATGAGAAGAACACGATGTCGTAGTTATATTTGGTTAACTTTGGAATATAAACTATTTGCTATGCTATATTTTAGCATAAAGCTACCTAAGTTAAATAGTTATAAAATAAATCAGTTCTAGCTCATTTGAAAAAATGGAGAGAACGAAAACGGTTAATTTGAAATGGTGAAGAACGTTTCAACCTGTGTTCGTCATTCATCGCATAGAATTCCGGGGCAGATTATGTTAAAAGTCAGCTTGGATGCGCCCTTCGCTGGAGGAGGCATAGAAGGTTACATGTAGCCACTCGCTCTTCGCTTATAAGCAATTGGAATGACACTCAATCTGGTGGCGCGCGTTCACGTCAAGGAGAAGTGGTGAGTGTAGAGGAAAAGGCGGCAACTTTAAGGGATTGGAATTGGCCCGTTTTCTTCGTTATAGTTCTGCTGATGTGGGGGAGGGACCTCTTTGTTCTGGTCTGCTTGACTCCTCCCCTCTCCCTCACCCCTCCTTTCTCACCCCTCCTATGAATTGAAAACAAATGAAAACCCACCCAAAGTCATTGACCAACCCCACACCACTCACATGAATTAATTCCCACCCAGAGACTTTTTATTTGTTGTTTTTTAAGCACATTTAACCAGCTAAGTTCACTTACAAGTTCAGTGTTTGTCTGTGGGATGTCTTATACTAAATCTTCCTGAGCTTTAAATTTGTGTTTCTAACATGTAAGAGGCAGGTGAAGAAAAAATTGTGTTTCTGAAGTTGAGAAACAAAGAATAAACTATGTTGCTTGACTAAAAGAATAAAGTGTTTAAGCTTCTCAAGTATATTGTTTCTTTGTAAAGACAACACCGTCCACAGACTCAGTTTTAAAGCATGAATATAAAATACATAGTCATGCAATTGTCATGTTATATAAAGCCATCTAACATGTATCTAACTATGGAGACACATTTAAAAGGTTACTATGGAGACACATTTAAAAGGTTATAAAGTAACCAGACACCCTCCCTCGATCACCCAGGTGGTACAGAGCATATCTGCATGCCTGGCTGATATCTCAGCATGGATGGCAGCTCACCACCTGAAGCTCAACCCTGTTAAAACAGAAGTTCTTTTCATCCCCGGGAAGTCCAGCCCGTTCCACGACCTAACCATCACCGCTGATTAACACTGTGGTCTGAACTGTGAAATTTTCAGCGTTTATAATGCACCTTCTAATTAAATAGCTTTGTCCAATCTTCAGTGGTACAATCCTGCCTTCATATTATCACCTACGTTTATTTACTCAGTACGATTCTGATAATTAATATTGTGTTAACATGCACGTTAAAGTTGAAAATAAGGCAGTTATGCCCGATCTATTAGCCCACAGCAAGCGTTCCGCTATATGGCTGTCTTGCTTCGCTTCATTTGAGTGCTGTCATTGTGAATAATTAGAGAGAGATTTTAATAATTTTACCTCTTTTAATAAATGCAAGAACATAGAACTTGCAGCATAAAAATTAAACTAAACACTTGCGAAAAAGCAGAACCAACAACAAGTTGGTTAAACTTGTAACATTAATGAAGCAAGACAGTGACATCAGAACTAAAGACCCGCCTTGATGAGAGGACTGACAGATTGTATTTGAATTTTCATGTTGTGACCCAAAGTGAGCGTGGTGACTTGAAAATGCAAATGCAAAAGACTCCTAGTGCTGATTCGCGTACTGCATTTGCATATTGTCCACTGCACAGCGAAGTACTGAAGAAGAAGTCTTTGAAAATGCAATGGCAAATGCTATTTCCTTTCAATTTTCTAATTGCTTGACAACTGCATTTTAATTTTAATTGTGACATAAATAATGCTTGCATAAATGGAAAATTAGGATAAATTTTTTATATTGCATTTTAATTTTAAAGTTTGAATTAACATTTGAATATTATCCGTAGCATGGCGGAGTAGGACTTTGAAAATGTAATGTCAAACAGCTTTTACATTTGAATTTGAACATTGACACAGAATGCCCAATTGGAGCCTTTGAAAATGCAAATGCAAATGCAATTATTGCATTTTCGTTGAGATTTTGTCTCAAATAACACATACTAATGTGGAGAGTGATAATGCTATTGTTGAATTGCATTTTCATTTCAATAAAGTCCCTTATGGCCTTCCATATGGCAGGGACTCTGAACCAAGGCTACAAACGACCCTGACCACTCTGCACCCCGAAACCAGCTGAACCAGTTCTGTTGGAGATTTAAGACAAGGAGTGCTTCTATGATAGCAACATTATAATTAACATCTGTTCCATTACAAATATTTATAATGATCTTTTGAGCTATCCTTGCACTCTGCCCATTTAAATTATTTGAGATTTTCAGGACCTGTTATAATATTACTTGCTCTTCTGATTAGAGTATAACAACTATATAGGTTGATTTACACAAATCTTATGTAATGTGTGGTATGATCTATGACTCGGAGACATTTGTTGGTTCTGATCTGAACAATTTCTCTGATGTGGCAGTTTGATTGTGAGCTCGTTCACAGAGGAGGAAGATTGTTTAAGACTAAAGAGAAGATGTTTGAAGTTGGCCAAAGTTCTCTTGTTTAGATGTTGTTCTTTGACACAATAGAAACTTTAAAACTCTTTTGTACAAATATTCTTGAGAAATGTCTTCCAAGTGATTTGCATGGAATACAGATATATTAATATACACAATTTTAAATGTTTTTACTTCATGGCTTAATTCGTAGAAGAAGAAAAAAAAGTTCAGTTGTTAATTTACAGAACCAAACCGTTTTGCATAATGAGCCTATCATTTAAATATCATTTACAACCTCTGTAATCTAGCCACATTCCTAAGACAAGTAAAATCTTCAAAAATTGAAATACGATCACTTTTTGGTCGCAGACCCTAACGTGAATTTCTCTAACGTTTGTTTTAACCACAGACCTTATGTACCTTGATATTTTCTTTTGTGTGTACGTTCTGGTGAATGTTTAGTGATTGCACTGAAGTACAATTGTTGCCACAATCAGAGCAGTGATATGGCTTTTCTCCCCTGTGTGTGTTCTTATGTGTATTTTAAAGTATGACGATGTAGTGAAGCACTTCCCACAGTCAGATCAGTGATTTGGCTTTTCTCCTGTGTGTATTCTTGTGTGCTTTTTAAGCTCTGATGATGTAGTGAAGTTCTTCCCACAATAAGAGCAGTGATATGGCTTTTCTCCTGTGTGTATTCTTGTGTGCTTTTTAAGGTCTGATGATGTAGTGAAGTTCTTCCCACAATAAGAGCAGTGAAATGGCTTTTCTCCTGTGTGTATTCTTGTGTGTGCTGTAAGGTCTGATGATGCAGTAAAGCTCTTCCCACAGTCAGAGCAGTGAAATGGCTTTTCTCCTGTGTGTGCTCTTTGATGACATTGTAGACTAGAAAATTGATTAAAATTCTTCCCACAGTCAGAGCAGTGATATGGCTTTTCTCCTGTGTGTGTTCTTATGTGTATTTTAAAGTTTGATGATGTAGTGAAGTTCTTCCCACAGTCAGAGCAGTGATATGGCTTTTCTCCTGTGTGTGTTCTTATGTGTATTTTAAAGTATGACGATGTAATGAAGTTCTTCCCACAGTCAGAGCAGTGATATGGCTTCTCTCCTGTGTGTATTCTCTGGTGTAAGTTTAGTGATTGCAGTGTAGGATAATTCTTCCCACAGTCAGAGCAGTGATATGGCTTTTCTCCTGTGTGTGTTCTTATGTGTGCTTTAAGGTTTGACAATTGAGAAAAGTTCTTCCCACAATCAGAGCAGTGATATGGCTTTTCCCCTGTGTGTGTTCTTGTGTGTGCCGTAAAGGTTGACAACTGACAAAAGTTCTTCCCACAGTCAGAGCAGTGATATGGCTTTTCTCCTGTGTGTCTTCTTATGTGTATTTTAAGGTATGATGATGTAGTGAAGCTCATCCCACAGTCAGAGCAGTGATATGGCTTTTCTCCTGTGTGTGTTCTTTGATGATATGTTAGATTAGATAATTGATTAAAGTTCTTCCCACAATAAGAGCAGTGATATGGCTTTTCTCCTGTGTGTATTCTTGTGTGCTTTTTAAGGTCTGATGATGTAGTGAAGTTCTTCCCACAATAAGAGCAGTGAAATGGCTTTTCTCCTGTGTGTATTCTTTGGTGGTTGTTCAGAGTGGATCGTTCATTAAAACATTTACCACAGTCAGAGCAGTGAAATGGCTTTTCTCCTGTGTGTGCTCTTTGATGACATTGTAGACTAGAAAATTGATTAAAATTCTTCCCACAGTCAGAGCAGTGATATGGCTTTTCTCCTGTGTGTGTTCTTATGTGTGCTTTAAGGTTTGACAATTGAGAAAAGTTCTTCCCACAATCAGAGCAGTGATATGGCTTTTCCCCTGTGTGTGTTCTTGTGTGTGCCGTAAAGGTTGACAACTGACAAAAGTTCTTCCCACAGTCAGAGCAGTGATATGGCTTTTCTCCTGTGTGTCTTCTTATGTGTATTTTAAGGTATGATGATGTAGTGAAGCTCATCCCACAGTCAGAGCAGTGATATGGCTTTTCTCCTGTGTGTGTTCTTTGATGATATGTTAGATTAGATAATTGATTAAAATTCTTCCCACAGTCAGAGCAGTGATATGGTTTTTCTCCTGTATGTATTCTGATGTGCGCTTTAAGGTTTGAAGAATGAGTGAAGTTCTTCCCACAGTCAGAGCAGTTGAAGTATTTTTTCACAGTGTGTGTTGACTGGTGCATTTTGAAACCATAGACACTTGTGAAATGCTTTCCCTTTTCAAAGCAGTAGTGTAGATGTCCCTTAGCTTGTTCTGTCATTTCAGCGGTCGTAACACTCCATTTCCCATCAACCCTCAGCACTTTCCTGCAGTCCTTTAACAAAATGACTGCCGTCTTCAAAGGTAGAGGAGCAGAGTGGACTGCTCTGTTGGGATTTAAAATAAACAGCTGGATTGGTCGGGATTCTACCTTTTCATGAGGTGTCAGAGGGTTCTTTTGTCCTGGTTCCTAGAAATCAAAGAACGTAATAAAATTACCCAAAAGTTTAGAAATTTAAATTAAGCACGACTCAATTGTAATACTTAATTCAAATTGAATGGCCATTTATCAAAAATGTAAAAGCAAATAATTTCTATTTCTAACCAGAAATATCGTCAAGACCACCTTAAGACAAGATAGAGACAAGACCAGGACCAGGGGGAGGAGAGGGGGGGTCGAGACCGAGACAAGACCAGGACCAGGGGGAGGAGAGGGGGGGTCGAGACCGAGACAAGACCAGGACCAGGGGGAGGAGAGGGGGGGTCGAGACCGAGACAAGACCAGGACCAGGGGGAGGAGAGGGGGGGTCGAGACCGAGACAAGACCAGGACCAGGGGGAGGAGAGGGGGGGTCGAGACCGAGACAAGAACAGGACCAGCAGGTTGAGAAAAATGGTTATTTGCAATTGCATCATTTTTTAACTTATGTATTTTACGTCGGTCAGCATTTTGGCATGTGTATTCATTTTTACATCTTTTATATTGCATCATTATCTTTTCTGACATGTTCACTGAAATCCTGTATCGTGGTAGGGAAAGAAGAATGGACTGAATCAATTAACGTTACACACCCTTACTTTGTTGCATGCTAAGTTACTCCACGTCTCCCCAAAGGACTACAATTACACAAGCTACACCACCAACACTCTTCCAAGCAAGCCTGCACCAATTAGGCTAATTTGAAAAAGCTATGTACATAAATAGGTGTCATGCACGTCAACGTTGACATTCATTAAAGTCCTACAAGTGGCCGATGTTAGCTATGATAATGAAAACCTATCTACTAACTTGTGTTAACAAGCCCTAAGGATTGGTAGGATTGTTAGCCAAGGTTGACTATAATGCTTTACACTGAAGTTAGCTGATTCATAATCATAGCCAACATTGGCCACTTGTAGGAGGCGAACTTCGAGAAACGTTAACGTTGACATGCATGCCAGCTAGTTTTTAGCAAGCGTCTAGCTTACACACAATGAACAATTTATCTTAACTTACATCACTTAAATCACATTGGAGGGATAGGGTGAACTTAATAGGTTCACAGGTGAATACTACAAGCCTGTTTAGCCTACCCAATCTTACTTTAATATAACGTTGATTGTGATATTTGTGAGAAAATCTATATTTCCATAGGCCCATATTCGTTTTTTATTTAAACAGTAAAATTCTGCGGTGATGGCCCGCTGCAACAGAATGCATAGCCGGAAACGCTGTAAAATAAAATAAAATAAAAATGAAGGCCTTCAAAATGGTGTGCAGTTTAGATGTGGGATGTTGTAATATTAACACACCACAAACGTTTTAGCACGTAGACTTCATATTCTGGTACAGAATGCACTTCTTTTTCTTAACTTTTGGCTCAAGGTGGCTGTTTCAAGACGCTATTATGTTTTACGATCACATTTATTATACAGCTTTTGCATAAGAGTCAACAAAATACTATTTTAATAAATGTCTATTCAATGATTAAGAAATAGATTATATGGATGTTGAACTTGAGAATGTAACTATTATATGTGTCAACGCAATGAATTTAGTTGAACAAAAGAAATCTAATTGTAGGCTATTCTGTTTGTATTCTATGAAACGTAGAAGACACAGGACTTCAAAAGAATTGAGCTCTAACATTTCTTTTCAAACTTTAACCACAGGTAGCCTTTTGGAAGCTTCACGATTGACCAATCAGAAAGGACTGCTTTGGTGGCGCCCCGTCTATCCCACTTAAACCTTAGGCTAACCGTTGCGTCGATTGTTCGAGCTTGAAAAAAGGTTGTTACAAGTTGTTTCCAATATCCAGTTTTTCATTTAAGAAACAGGGAAAGTACAGACATAAAGACGAAAAAAATGCTATGTTTCCAAAATACAACAGAATACCACTACAAATACATTTTCGAGTTAGTTTCTCCAACACTTATTATTCAGTAGTAACCGTAATTCCGACACAAAACCCACTGTTTCACTGAAGACCCAGCAACAAGTGAAATAAAATTTAACCAGATTGTTATTCACCAGCATACCTCAGCCATTGTGATTCCTGTAGTGTAGCTTCTAAACAATTAAAGATGAATGCGGTGTCTTTAATTATCCCTCCGTGTCCAAGTTAGAAAATGTCCTTCCTTCTCTGCAACGAAGAAGCCAGAATGATCTATTTTCTTTGTTATAGTTCTGCTGATGTGGGGGAGGGGCCTCTTTGTTCTGGTCTGCCTGACTCCTCCCCTCTCCCTCACCTCTCCTTCCTCACCCCTCCTCCGAATTGAAAACAAACGAAAACCCACCCACAGTCATTGACCAACCCACACCACTCACATGAATGAATTCCCACCCACAGACTTCTTATTTGTTGTTATTGAAGTATATTTAACCAGCTAAGTTGACTGACAAGTTCAGTGTTTGTCTGTGGGATGTCTAATACTAAATCTTCCTGAGCATTCATGTTTGTAATTTGTGTTTCTAACATGTAAGAGACAGGTGAGGTAAAAATGTAGTTTCTGAAGTTGAGCTTTAAAACAAAGAATAAACCATGTTGCTTGACATAGTGTTAAAGCCTCTCTCAATTACATTGTCTCTTTGTAAAGACAACACTGTCCACAGACTCAGTTTTAAAGCATGAATATAAAATACATAGTCGTGCAATTGTCACGTTATAGAAAGCCATCTAACATGTATCTAACTATGGAGACACATTTAAAAGGTTAAAAGGTTACTATGGAGACACATTTAAAAGGTTATAAAGTAACCAGACACCAAAATACTTTTAATTAGAGAATTAAAAGAGGACACTGAGTTTGCCTGCCTGAGATCACTAGGCTCCCTAATCCTTAGAAAACTCAGATTTTCTTGTTATGAGCAAAGAGAGAACTTTGTTCCCTTAGTGATCCTCTCCGGTTGGGGGAGGTGTACCCAGCACCTCTTCCACTCTGGTATGCCAAGGGTCCCTGGGGCAGACCCAAAAGGTGTTAAGAAGGTGTTAACCCGTTATTCCGGGCTCTCCACACAGCCAGAGTAGACTCTATTTCCTCTGTTCTCATTCTCCTGGAACTCTCTGCTGCTTTGGACACCTTGAACCACCAGACTCTCCTTGTTACCCTTGAAAACCTTGTTATCTCGGGGTCTGCGCTCTCCATGCTTACATCCTACCTGACGAGGCGATTGTACCAGGTAGCCTGGAGTGAGTTGGTCTCAAAACCGTGCAGCATCTCGACCGGGGTCCCTCTCCTTTTCTCTCTTTATACAAAGTCACTGGGCTCAGTCATACATTCTGTTGCCAACTCCCCCTACACTGTCAGAAAAAGGGGTACGGTTGAGGTCCATTTATGTTCTCTAAGGTACAACTGCTGATGATGTACCCTCAAAGGGTCATAGTTGATCTATAAGGTACAAATATGAACTTTTTCTGGGTTGATTGGGTACATTTAAGTTCCAAACTGAGAAAGGGTCCATGTTTGTACCATTTTTCCTACCTATAGGGGTACATTAACAAAGATTTCAGTGGGTGACCAAAATTCTGTTGGGGGATGGGATGGTTAATGTGTCAGGGCTGGCATGGACATTGTGAAATTCGGTTTCTGCATTCTCGAAGCCTATGGTACAGAGATTGGGGAAAATGTGCAGTATTTTATATATGCTAGTGAACTACCTTGAACAATGCAGTGAGCAGAATATTGATGATCATCCAAAATGAGCACACCTCTACTTTTGCAGTAGCAGATAGGCCCTCCATTACTGTGAAATTTGATAGCTGGTATCAACCTTGTCAATCCTTCTTTTTTTATCAGCGACAAGCCTTCTTGCGAAGACTCAGTACCCCCCCCCCCCCCCCCCCCCCCCCCACACACACACACACACACACGCGCACACACACTTCTCTCAAAGGCATGCAGTTGCCTTAACTATAGCAACCGACTTCTTGATGCTCTTGTAACAGGCCTAGATAACATGACTTTCATGTTATATTTAGTCCTAACTAAATAACCAAAAATTTATTCTGGATTTAAACATCCTGGAAACAACATTGATTTACTTGGATAAATTAATAGCAGAATTTCTATATTTTTTCAAGAGGGAGTTCACACATGCGCATTGGTTGTAGCAGCAGCACGCGCCGAATTTCCCTCTCACACATGCTAGTTCCAATTGTTTCATTTCGCGCATAAACCTCAAGATGAGTCTTACAAGTGAGGAGCTACTCCAGAAGTTGGAGGAGTCCGGTAGAAATATAACTGAAGAGGCACAGCGATTTAGAGGTAATTATTTGTTTAATTGTAAAGTTAAGCTATAAGGCTTATATATTCTATGCAAGGTTTTTCCCGAAATTTTGTGAACTTTAACTGAACTGAATTGCTAAATTGCTAGCTAGCATTATTACCAGCCTGGCATAGCTATCTTATAATTTCCTGACCTTTTCCAACCAACTGCACACCCGTAAACTATTTATTTCTCGCCACAGCCCAGATGTAAAACTGAATCAAACTTAATTCAAAACATTGGATTCTCCTTCTCAAATGTGACTTTACCAATATGACATGGCACAATTGATGTCTGACTGCACGAGTGCCATGGCACATGGGTTGGGAAATGCTGAGCTAGCTAACTAAGTTAGGGCGGACAGGTCAAAAATTTAGCAGTGTTTTTTTTTTTTTTTTTTGGGATTATATTATTTCCCTTGTCCAGTAGTTTTGTTTTCTGCAGTCGGAATGTATCTACTGCTCTCCTAGCCTGAGATATCTGGAAAAAACAGCCCTAATTTAGAGACTTTTTTCACCACAGCGTCCTATACTTTAAAGCAGAGCATTTCGGTCAGGAGAACCATGGAACGTCCATAGAACGCCATTGTTCTGCGTCACTGAAATATGAATTTTCAATGACGCTACCTGCCTTGGCGCTAATTTTGAGTGCTTTCCAATGGAAGGAGAAAGCGATTTCTCCGTTCAGTAATATCATGACAAGGGCTTTTGCCCAAACGGTCTTGACACAGTCAGGACGTCTCAGTTAAACCTATCGATATAGCTAGCGAACGTGAGCTAAACCAAAGGTAGGCTATTTTTTTTTGTTTACCTCAGACTCACAGGCTCTCCCTTGCAAACGTCGATGTTTAGTTTTCACACACAGCCTACTGACAACAGGCGATTACACTTGACACGATCCACGTCCTATGAAGGACGGGTTCAAGTCTTGTTAGATATTAACGTAACGTGTCTGCAAGTTTTATAATGCGTGTTTACAGTATTTAAGTGTTAGAGACATAACGATGGTGGACCTAGCTAACCTCAGCTCAGGCAAAAAAGTCAAGGAGCCTAGTCTAGTAGTCATCGTTACTACTGTCCTGACACGATAGGGCATTGAGGTTTACATTTGCATAATATCCCAGCAAGCCCTCTGTTTAAATTTTTTTGGGGGGCAACCGTGACTTTGAACGCTAGACTCATTAATGACAACCCCTCCAATTTCGTTCTCCTGTATCTGGCACAGCAGGCGCCGACCACAGCGCACGAGCTTGAGCGGTGGCAGGGCCAATGTGGAACGCAATGTCGGTGCAAGCCCGACCCTGTTGAAAGTAAATTCAAATACTTAATCTATTGAGACCTAAAGATGTCAACATGACATCCTTGTCTTGATGGAAGGGAGAGGGATGAATGTCCACACTGTGTGAACCGCTGTCGGGATATAGTGGAATACATTAACAGTGATAGACCAGCCTTGTCAAAGAAAAAAATAATCGATAGTGCCAAAGATAATCAACTACAATTGTTTCAATAAGTAATGCATCCAGTATTTTCATAAAAAGCGCGAAAAATCTGTGTTAGGCCTGTGTGAGTACACTCACATCTCGCGCCGACACCACAAATTGGCTGACCACTCCATGCAAAAGGGCAAATCTCGCAAAATGTGTATCTTTGGATTTTCTTCAAAATCACACGAGAGTTGCAAAACATCCTCAGCTTCATTTTGAGACCCGCGTAATCGAGGTGCTCTGAACTTTGACCTAGTTATGCCTTTTACAGTAAAAAAAAAAAAAAATTCTCGATAGAACGCTGGAAAAATGCCATAGGTTCCAATGACTTTTTCAGAACTCACGTCGCCAACTTCAACCTGAAATATCTCAAAATGTGTATCTTTTGATTTCAATTAAAATTACATTTTATTAAACTAGAGGCTTTGAATTTTCTTTTAAAGGGACTGAAATAGAGGTGCTCGCATATTCAGACACACAAGTAAAGCTAAGAAAACTTCTAAACTAATTTACAAAAACTTGCCGTTTACCAATCATTATACAAAATTAATCAGTTGAAGGCACACATGTTCACAACAAGAATACATAGTTTGTTTTACATTAAATTAGTTTAACCCCTAGATATATTAAAATAAACAAGGTGATAGCAGTCGGTGCCGTTTTGTGATTTCGAACGTAAGCTTTACTCTAGCCCTGAACAGGCTCAACCAACATTCTATTCAATTCATTTCCTATGGGTTCGCGCTAGCGTTCTACAGCACGCAGGACCAACTGTCTTTTTTGCGTTCTGACTAAAAATACTGCGTTCTATTGTCCGCCCTAACTAAGTCAGCCATTTTGTATCCTTCAAAAAATACAGATCACAGTGCATGACCAAGGGTGTGGCTTTAGAGACTGTCTGTATGTTTTAACTAAAAGGTTTTGTCAAATTAAGTTTATCCGAATGGGATTTTAGCCAGGTAAAATGTTTTACTGTAAACTACATCCTTAGGTTTTCGCGCCAAGTGGGAGGAAATGTCTTGACATGTGCGCTTGTGCTAGCTAGCTAGATAAAATAAGTGGCTAGCGCAAGGATAAGTAGGCCTCAACCAAGAGTTACCAAATCCTTCTTAGCTAACCAGTGCATTGTAAAGTAAACTTGCTTTTTGTACCAGATGTGTTCTATTTACTCTTTTAATATGTAGTATGGTTTTTTTTTTTCTTGCAAAAAGAAGAAGTTTCTCATGTGACCATTTTCAGACAATGACATTGATGGAGAGACTGATGAGTGTGGCTTGACAGGCATGATGGTATCATACCTTTTTTCTGGATTGTTTAAAAAACAGCTAAAGTTTAAGAAATTTGTGCTGGAGATGAAAACCATAACACTAACTTTAGAACCAGTAGAAGAATTCCTTGGGCAGTCTTTGACCATAGACAGGCAAGTTTAATATTGTAGAGAATTCCAAACATGTCTTAATAGATATTATTAGGTGTTACGGAGTATAACATTGAATATATTGTTGCCAATTATATTTTTTTTTTACTTTTGCTTTGTTCTGTCTACAATACAAGTTCCTCATCCAACCTCTTTCCCACCCCATGTCAGATATGAACAAAGTGGGAGACTGCCTGCTGGATTCGTTATTCCTCCTTTCCCCCGAGTGTGTCAGAAGTCATCCAGAGATTGGCATAGAATAATTCGTGTTCTATTTGAAGCTGTAGTAGAATACACAATGTAAGTCAGTATTGTCCATTTCATGCATGTAATATTTTTGAGGTAGCCCATATCTTGGCTCGGCCGTCACTTCAACATTGCCTCACTAATATACTTTAGGCTGTTAAGATGTAGAGCCGAATGTACTTCTAGAGGGAATTTCTGGGTTTTAAATGTCAGCTTTTTTTGTAAAGTATAAATAGCTTTATTCATGAATTTCATCTTTTACACAGGTATCCCACCAACGCGGAATATGTGCAAGTGGTCAAATCACTTATTGTGAAGTATCCTTTCCTGAAGGATCTTGAGGGAAATGGATATGTAAGTTTTGACATTATGCAGCTGTTTTTTTCAGATTCTAAAAACATTGAATGATGGAATACAATAATGCATACAATTGTATTATGTTAATACTTTCCTTGGATATGTAATTTTTATATATACAATGGGGGAAATAAGTATTGAACGCATCAATATTTTGTCCAGTAAATGTATTTCAAAAAGGGGGCTCGGTGGTTAGCACTGGTTCTGGGTTCAATCCCCACCTGACCTGAGGGCCTTTCTGTGTGGAGTTTGCATGTTCTCCCCGTGTTCGCGTGGGTTTCCTCCGGGTACTCCAGTTTCCTCCCACAGTCTAAAAAACATGCAGGTTAATTGGTGACTCTAAATTGCCCGTAGGTGTGAATGTGAGTGTGAGTTGTTGTCTGTCCCTATGTGTCGGCCCTGTGATAGACTGGCAACCTGTCCAGGGTGTACCCCGCCTCTCGCCCTGTGTCTGCCGGGATAGGCTCCCCCCCCCCCCCCCCCCCCCCCTGCGACCCTGTTCAGGATAAGCGGTAAAGCTAATGGATGGATAGATGGATGTATTTCCAATGAGCCTATTCAAGTGAAATTTGCGCCAGACTTTGGTATTAACTCAAACAATCCAGACAAAAAATCTAAACATTAAAGTCCATATGTAAATAAAGTTGTGTAATAAAGTGGAAACAGGAAAAAAGTATTGAACACACTAAGAAAAAGCAGTACTCCACAGCAAGGAAAGGCAAGGAACCAGCTGAAAACCATAACTAATTAGGAGTTAACTCTGCCTCCAATCTGTGCTAATTAATGTCAGCTGGTTTAGAATATATTGATGGGCTATAAAGGGTTTTTTGTTACCAAGGTGCCACAGAACAAACATCTAATGATGGGTTAAAGCAAAGAGCTGTCTCAAGACCTTCGCAACCAGATTGTTGCAAAACATGAAAATGGAATTGGCCACAGGCGTATTTCACAATTTCTGAATCTTCCAGTAAGGGAATCATTCCAAGTAGGGAATGAGTCTCTACCCCAAGTGAAGGAGTTCAAGTATCTCGGGGTCTTGTTCTCGAGTGAGAGGAAAATGGAACGAGAGATGGGCCGGAGAATTGGAGCAGCGGGTGCGGTGTTGCAGTCGCTTTATCGCACCGTTGTGACAAAGAGAGAGAGCTGAGCCAGAAGGCAAAGCTCTCAATCTACCGGTCTATCTTCGTTCCTACTCTCACCTATGGTCATGAAGGGTGGGTCATGACCGAAAGAACGAGATCGCTGATACAAGCGGCGAAAATGAGTTTCCTCCGGGGGGTGGCTGGCATCTCCCTTAGGGATAGGGTGAGAAGTTCAGCCATTCGTGAGGGGCTCGGAGTAGAGCCGCTGCTTCTTTGCGTAGAAAGGAGCCAGTTGAGGTGGTTCGGGCATCTAGTAAGGATGCCACCTGGCTGCCTCCCTAGGGAGGTGTTCCAGGCACGTCCAGCTGGGCGGAGGCCGCGGGGCAGACCTCAGACCAGGTGGAGGGATTATATCTCCACACTGGCCTGGGAACGCCTTGGAATCCCCCAGTCAGAGCTGGTTAATGTGGCCCGGGAAAGGGAAGTTTGGGATGCCCTGTTGGAACTGCTACCTCCGCGACCCGACCCTGGACAAAGCGCATGAAGATGATGATGATGATGATGAATCTTCCAGTAAGCACCATTGGAGGCATTATCCGTAAATGGAAGCAACATTACTCCACCATCAATCGGCCACGCACAGGAGCTCCTCGCAAGATTTCTGATCAGGGTGTCAGAAGGATACTTAGAAGAGTAGCCAAAGAGCCAAGGACCACTAGGAAAGAGCTCCAGAAAGACTTGGAGGCAGCAGGTAAAACTGTGACAGAAAGGACAGTAGGCAATGCACTCCACCGCCATGGCCTCTGTGCACGCTCAGCCCGCAAGACTCCACTACTGAAAAAAAGACATGTTAAAGGTCGTTTAAGGTTTGCCAAACAACCTTTGGACAAGCCAATGAACTACTGGGAGCATGTACTCTGGTCAGATGAGACCAAAATTGAACTTTTTGGCTGTCACACAACACACCATGTTTGGAGGAGAAATGGCACTGCACATCACCCGATTAACACTATACCAACAGTGAAGTTTGGAGGTGGAAGCATCATGGTGTGGGGCTGTTTCTCCTCTTGTGGTACTGGCAGACTTCATATCATTGAAGGAACAATGAATGGAGCCATGTACAGAGAGATTCTTGAGATGAACCTGCTGCCATCCACCAGGATGCTGAGGATGAGACGTGGGTGGACCTTCCAGCAGGACAACGATCCAAAGCATACAGCAAAGGAAACTCTCAATTGGTTTCAGAGAAAGAAAATCAGCTTCTTGGAATGGCCCAGTCAATCACCTGTTTGAAACCCAATTGAACATTTGTGGAAGCATCTGAAGATCCAGATTCACAAGAGTGCCCCCCGTAATTTTCAAGATTTAAAGACAATCTGTGTAGAGGAATGGGCCAAAATCACACCTGAATACTGCAGGAGATTAGTTACTTCAT
Source organism: Galaxias olidus (assembly GCA_026901105.3). NCBI lineage: Eukaryota > Metazoa > Chordata > Actinopteri > Galaxiiformes > Galaxiidae > Galaxias > Galaxias olidus. The sequence continues at coordinate 19,408 of JAPMUY010001418.1, forward strand.
ACAGAAAGCGCCTTGAAGCTGTCATTACAAACAAAGGCTTCTCCACTAAGTATTGAATTCATTTTAGTCAGTGTGTTCAATACTTTTTTCCTGTTTCATTCCACTTTATTACACATAACTTTATTTACATATGGACTTTAATCTTCAGATTTTTTTTCTGGATTGTTTGAGTTAATACCAACGTCTGGTGCAAATTTCACTTGAATAGGCTCATTAGAAATACATTTACTGAACAAAATATTGATGTGTTCAATACTTATTTTCCCCATTGTATATCTATCAGCATCAGTCCCTCAAACGCAAATTAAAAGCGGAACGTGCACCTTTAGTGCATGAAGATGAGGTAAAAAAGAGTAAGGAGAAGTTTGGGCACAAGAGAGTTAGAGAGTCTACAGTAGCTGCAACCTTTTGCCGATCTGTGTCAAGTGTGAGTGGATTCATGTAGCTGCATACATTTATTAGAATATTACTTGTGCACAATATTATTTTAGAAAGTGTCTGTGAACAGTAATTGACGCTCTTTGTTTAGTTGCAAAATTCTAGTGTAGGTGAGAAAATTGTTTTTGCATTGTTCATTTTCACTTTATTTACAACAGGTGCCTGCCATGATCGGTGAGGACGCATCCTCTATTGAGAGGCATGTGCACGTCCTACATTTGCAGTGTAAGAAGATGCAACCAGACACCTCTGTGGTCAAAGACACCATGCAGCAAACTTTTGCATGGCGGCGAAAGGAGATTGTGGATGGCATGACAGTTGCGGAAGTCCTGAAGAAATACCCATTCTTAAGAACTACCTCAGGGGTAAGTGATAGGAATTGCAGTACATTTAGCAAATTTTCAGTTGTTCAAAGCATGCATTTTATGTCAGTGAAAGCTCTCCATAGCACTCAGTAACAGTAATGTTCCTAAAAGGAAGACATACTGTATAAGTTGTTTTAATTTTGGTCTTGTCCTTCAATATTGAGATGATTTGCTAAAGTGAGAAATTAATTTCCTCTTTCTATCAACCGTTTTCAGTTGTGCGATGAGGTTGACAGGATCCATCCATCTGCAGTAAACTTGTGCCGGCGCTGGAAAGAGGGCTTTGCTGGCATAGTGCCAAAGGTGGTCAAGCTAGCACAAGGAAAATCCCCATTAGCCAAAATATACTCTGAAGCAAGGGAGGAAATGCTGGCAGAGGATCTACCAGGTATTCTTCTGTTTTGTTTTGGTTTGTAGTTCATATTCATAATCATATATATAATACTTTCTTTAAAGCGCTTTTGTAGAAAATATATGATTTTATTTTTATTGAGTTTATGTTTTTCTTTCATACCAAACAGGTTAATGTGTAGGGCAAAAAGCTGTTTTTTGATAATGTGCTAATAACTGTAACTTATTTACAGAACATTTACAGAGAAGTTCAAATTTTTTGCCGGAAGTGATTTCCATCTGTTATGTGTACACTTCCTAAAAGGCAGTCAGCCAAGTCTTGAAAATCGCATTTGAAAGTCTCAAATTATATTTAAATGTTTGATACATATCACGTAGCTAAGCGCTATATTGTACAACTGTCAATGTCATTTCTTGTAAATCCACAAAGGGCGCTACATTGTCTATAAATAAAACTTTAAAGACTTGTCACAAGTGACGATTTTATACTCAAGTTGAGATTTTATTAAAGATTAGTTTATGGATGTGTTTTAGCAATTACTTTTATAAATAGTATGTGTGTTTTAGCGATGCACGATTGCCTGTTTTTTATTATTTTATTTGTTGCATGTATTAGAGAGCAGACTATAATGGAGTGGACGAGGAAGACACTGCTCGTGTGAATTGGGAAGTCTCCCATTGATTGATGTCACCTGGGGGTGAAGCGGTATAAGAGGGTGTGGCTGGGAGAGCAGTAAAGCAAACTTACAGCAGCGATCTGAGAGGGAAGAGAGTGGGAGAGGTAGGAGACTTTCTTGTGGGACGACGGATAGAGATCTCGGTGAGACGACAGAGACGTGTCTTGTTGAGCGCACAGGAGACGGCGGCTAAAAAGAGGAAAGAGCAAAGCGGACTGATTGCTTGCTCAAACACCGGAGGAAACACGGACTGAGCGATCCCCTAACGTACGGGGGGACGACGATTGGATAACTCGAGAGGAATAGCATGAGTAGCTTGTGCCCATATCAAACTTTGGAAGGCGTGAAGTGGAAACCATTAAAACTGTTGTGACAAACCAAAGACTGTACATAGACACAAACGTACTCTGGGTCAGGGTGGGTTTTATATATAGATACTTTTTATTACTAACTTTTCTTGGAGTGATTGTTCGAACAGTGATTGTTTTTTTTATCAACCCCGTTCCAGTCTATTCCCGTCTGGACCAACTGAATTTTAAACCCCAATAAAGACTCTTGATTATTTTGCACTCTATCTCGTTCCTTGTTTCTTGTGCAAACTCAGGCTGCAACGAATCTGGAGGTGTTTTCTGGGCCTTACCTCACCCAGTGGCGTAGTTGGTGTTATACCTACCTAAGCTGTGTGACAGACTTATTTCATTGTGTCTTACAGATGTTGACTTCCGTGCTGCACTGATCCTGCTGCCCTACATCTTTAAAGAGAAGGTCAACCAGTTCATTACATTGGGACAGGTATGGAGTTCTTATAATTCACTGGAAATGGGGTTCGGATAAAATGCTCGTTTGTGTCTGGTATTAGAAATTGCTATACTACACTTTCATGCTGTTTTTGCTAAACTATGATAACAGCTGGAGTCTTGGATCATGAAGCTGGATTTGTAATAATCACTTGCAACTTCACCACTGTTCTGAATTTGTTATTTCTTTGAACAGTGTGACGGTCAAAGTCCATACCCAACTATACAGTTGGAAGACACCGATTGGAAGATGGCATTTACCAGGAAGGTTCCGGTTTCTGTTAAAGTGGACAGTGTGGATCTATGCAGGGGAACAGGAGTTGAAGATGGGGTGGTTGCAGCCTTCTGCGCCTACTATGTTTTCCACTTGGCTTACCCACCCTATATGAAGAATACGCTGACTTTTCTCCAACGTACTGTACTGAACATTACTGAGGTGGGTGAAAAGCCCCTACCAGTCAGTGTGACCCGAATGATAAATCTACTCTACTAAATATGCCACGACCGTATAGATGTACAAGGTGTAGAAGAACCACCTTCACCTTAATGAAACTGGTTCAACATGTTGGTCTTGTCCACGCCCACAAAGCCAACTTTAACATAACTTGTGGACAAAACAACTGTGAGTCAACTTTTACGTTATATGAATCTTTCAGGCGTCATGTGTATCGTAAACATGGGAAGCATGTGCTACCTGATAACGATGACACTGAAATGGACAATGATACTGAAATGGACAACGACACTGATCTAGACAATGATCTACAGCCTAGGGCAGATGTTCCACCTAGTATGGATGCACTATTAAAAAATTTTAAAGAAAATCTCTGTAGCTTCATTCTTAAATGTAGAGAAAAAAATCACATTCCGCAGGTTGTCCAACAGGAAATTGTAAATGACATACATTTTTTATTTTGTTATTTTAAAGAAAATTATGATGCTTGTATTACTTGCCATCTAATACAAAATGGGTTCAATGTTTTAGAATGTCCTGAACTAAGAGAGGTGATCCAGTCTAATGATTTTTTTGAGAATGCTTCAGCAGCTGTTAAATCACCATACATGTTGAAAGAACATTGTAAATCTAAGCTCAAGTTGGTTGAACCCGTGCATCACGTTTTGAGGTCAGAAAGTGGACACAAAATAGGTACATACTCATGTGCCGATAACTGAGGTTCTAGCACATTATTGTTCACACAAGGACATAGTTGACGAAATTCAGGCCAACAGGTATAGGGACAGAGATCCAGATTACGTAAGCGACTACTGTGATGGTAGTTACTTCAAGGAACATCCCTTTTTCAAAGTTTATCCACATGCCTTACGTCTTTATTTCTATCAAGATGAGTTTGAAGTGGTCAATCCCTTAGGCTCAAAACGAACCAAGCACAAGCTTTGTGCATTCTATTAAACAGTTGGCAACGTTGATAGCAAACATAGATCAAAACTTACGCATATCCATCTGGCTCTGTTAGTCCGTCAAACATTTTTGAAATGTTGTGATTTACAAACCATTTTAAAACCCATGTTAGATGATCTAAGAAAAGTTTAAATAGATGGTATCACTATCACAGTAGATGGGATAGAGCAGACTATTCACGCTGCGCTAGCAACAATTTCAGCAGATAATCTTTCTGCCCACATGTTGGGTGGTTTTACTATGTCATTTAACTCACACAGAATTTGCCGTTTTTGCATGGCAACATACACAGAAATGAAAGAAAACTTCAATGAGGACGATTTTGTATTGAGAAGCCCAGAGGCACACGAGTATCATTTGAAATGGATTGAAAACCCAGAGCATAAGGTGACATATGGAGTAAATGGTCCTTCTCCATTTAATGAGCTGAATTATTTTGATGTGACAAAAGATTTTCCACCTGACATTATGCACGACTTGTTAGAAGGCGTCGTTCCACTTATAGTGAAACTAGTTGTGTGCCAAGCACACAAAGAGAAGCACATAACCATACAGGAAATGAATGAAGAACTACAACAACTAGCGATTGGTCAAAATGATAATAAAAAAACAGACCAGTACAATTATCGGAGCGACTAATGAACTCTGGAATTACAGGGTCTGCCGCTCAGAAATGGTGTCTTTTTAGGCTCTTGCCTTTTTTAATGGCACACCGTGTTCCACCTGATTGCAATTATTGGGATGTTTTTCGGATCTGCCGTGACATAGTTGACATCGTAATGGCCCCAAAAATAAAAAGGGAAAGTCTATCTATTTTAAACTTGCTTGTTTGTGAATTTCTCACAAAACTTAAAGATGTTTTTGGAAATGTCATCACTCCAAAATGCGACTATATGACACATTACTCAAGACTTATAGCCATGTACGACCCCCTGCGTACCTTATGGTGCATGCGCTTTGAAGCAAAGCACCAATATTTTAAGACTGTTGCAAGTAGCTGCAGAAATTTTATGAATGTAGCAAAGACTTTAAGTGACAAGCACCAAATGCGACAATGCTGGGAGTTTTCCCAAGACACCATTCTTAATGAATTTGAGATGGTGACAGGTACAAGTACAGATACTCTGTTTTCATCGCCCCCATTAGAGCTACAGAGATGTCTTGCTAATGTACACGGAAGTGAAGATACAATAAAAAACATGCAGCGTGTTTCAAGGGTCCTTATTGACAGTGTAAAATATGCATGTAAAGATGTATTCATTGTTGATTACTTGCATGCAGAAAATATTCCTATTTTTTTCTTAATCAAATATATTTTAAATATTAATACTTTGTGGCTTCTGTGTGGTAAGCTTCTTGTCCCAATCTCTTTTGATTCTCACCTGCATGCATACAGAGTCAAAGTAGATCCTCAATGGAGTGTAATTACACCAGGACAAGAAATGGACTTTCAGTCCCTCGATGTGTACAATAGTAATGATAAGATGTATGTTACCCTTAGAAACATTTGAAATGTTAAGGAAAAATAGGAGGAAAAACTCTTGTGTTGTGCTGCTTTGATACCTTTTACATTATTCTGAAAAACAAATTGGAATACATTAATATTTGCAAAAGGAGCAAAAGTAAAACATTAGCCAAACAAAAAAGGGTTGGTTGGAGGAGCTATTGTGTTTAGTCAATTTAATGTGTTGATACTGCCGGGAAAGGGGAAAAGAAAAATGTTTTCGTTCAATTGATTGTATTGTATTTAAATTTACATTTTACATTATTCTAAAATAACTTTGTAATAAATGCATTTTTGTCCTAGAGCATTTAGGTCCATTATTGTCCCCAGTGGTACATGTTTGCCCCCATAAGGTACAAACTGTAAGGGTACTAATCTGTGCCCTTGTTAAGGGGTACAATGGCTGTACCTTTGAGGTTACTGCCCCAGTGACGAGCGATTGGACCCCTAAAGGTACAAATTTAGCAGATTATTTCTGACAGCGTACCGCCTCAGGTCTAACACCCCCCTCTACGCATGTCTTTCAGGCCAGGGTCAGCCAGTCTCCCATTGAATCACGAGTCCCTAGTCTTGATTTGGGGATGACCTTACCCTTTTCAGGTCGAGGGACTCCTTATCTACATGGAGGCGAGCTGAGCGGCCGAGAAATAGCGCTCCCTGAATTATTCTTAAGATATCAGTCAACTAGCTCTCTAAGGGGCTCGTTTTATATTATTATTAATACCGTTATTTAGTATTACTATTATTTATTTTATTTGTTCAGGGAAAGATTTATCTCATTATCAAATAACATACCGTACTCACTATCTCATACCCGCCAAGTCAATGGTTTACGTGTAAGTAATATTAATTGGACAATACACATGGGCTTTTCCCTAAACATGCGCTTATACCTCAAATAAAACGAGTGTCTTTAAAAAAAAATGTACACACTCAGTAGAAATCCTATTTCCAGAACACCAGTCATTGGAACTATAAACATTTATGTTAATATATCTAGGCACACAGTAACTGCCAGAATAAGATGACATAGTGCCCCACGATCTAAGCAGCGGCTTTATATTTCCTATACTATCTAGTTCCCTGGCTATTCATGATTTTAGTTAATTAATAATTGTTTCTACATTAATATTCACGATGGCAATTTATTGAGTATCGCCAATTGATTCCATTATTCCATTATCTTGTGCTATTGTTATTTATTTAATATAGGTAGGGTCCATTAATAGCTAATTCCCTAGTGCAATTTATAGAGTATTGCACATAGGGTTAAGTTTTACGACATTAACTTGGCCACCTTGGTATATCATATATGATATCTGTCGCTCCGTATCACAGAAGATTGAGAAGAAGGCTATTTTGGTAATAATGAAAGCCGTTGATGAGGAAAGTGTCCCGTGCAGGTGATGGGTATAATATAAAAAAATGCAAGTTTACTTTTTAATAAAAACATTTATCCCAAATACAAATCAGGATTCAAAGTAAACTACAACTTGTAGAGAAATAACAAAACTTTTTTACAAGGAATAATACACCTTAACTCGCATACACAAGAAAAAAACTTGGTAGCTGTTCCAGTTCTTTTAAGTTCTTAAAAGCAAATCGGAAAAATCTGACAAAATGCAAAGAGGAAAATATACCCTCAACCCGACGAACTTACAATAATTGTAATTAGTTATTGTAAGCATAGGAAAGTAACATTGTATGGTTGTAAGATTCAGTAAATATTTTAGTTTACCGGTCTTATGTCAAAAGAATGCCGTTTCATGCGCAAAAGGTGAGATGGCGGAGACCAACTCATGCACTCGGTTTACGAGAAAAGTTATTAAAATGATAAAAGTAGTGATAGGGTTAGCGACAGTCATAAAGTTAATATAGTTACCCCTTATTATTATTCGTGAGGAAATCTAAATTTCACTACTTAGTTAAAGACGATCTCGGTCCGCCTCCTTTGAGCAAGGATCGGGCTAAACTTATGAAAAAGGAATAAAATATCATCATCATCATCATCATCTTCATCCGCTTTGTCCGGTCGGGTCGCGGAGGTAGCAGTTCCAGCAGGGCATCCCAAACTTCATTTTCCCGTGCCACATTAACCAGCTCTGACTGGGGGATTCCAAGGCGTTCCCAGGCCAGTGTGGAGATATAATCCCTCCACCTGGTCCTAGGTCTGCCCCGCGGCCTCCGCCCAGATGGACGTGCCTGGAACACCTCCCTAGGGAGGCGGCCAGGTGGCATCCTTACTAGATGCCCGAACCACCTCAACTGGCTCCTTTCTACGCAAAGAAGCAGCGGCTCTACTCCGAGTCCCTCACGAATGGCTGAACTTCTCACCCTATCCCTAAGGGAGATGCCAGCCACCCTCCGGAGGAAACTCATTTCCGCCGCTTGTATCCGCGATCTCGTTCTTTCGGTCATGACCCACCCAAGGCCTTCAGCATTTCTGGGCGGATCTCATCAACCCCTGGGGCTTTGCCACTGTGGAGTTGTTTGACTACCTCAGTGACCTCCACCAGGGAGATTGATGCTGATCCCCCATCATCCTCCAGCCCTGTCTCTACTATGTAGGGTGGGTTTGTCGGGTTCAGGAGTTCCTCAAAGTGTTCCTTTCACCTCCCAATCACCTAGAATGAATGAATAAAATATAGAAAAGTTTATTTATATGAAATAATAAGATTTTTGTTTAGTCTAAAGATACAGAGATAAAGAAAGAAAACGCTTGCGATAGTTGGTTGGACTCCTAAATAGTGAATTAAACACAGAATAACAGAAAAGACCTTGAAGTCAGAAAATGCACTGAGTCCATCTTACCACAATCTTACACGTACAGGTGCACACAGGTCGTCACAGGAATGAAAAATGAAAAAGGACAGAAAAAAGCCCTGGAGAGCAAATGTCTCCATTTTTATACTCTTTTGTGGCTCTCCCTCCGTCAGGATTACATCACATAATCAAACATTTTTCATTCATTTAGTTCTCTTTTGTTGACATATCTGCCCTTTTTTTGACCCCTTAGAGTTCCACTGTTGTCCCCTCCCAATCTCCATTGTTCTTTGATGGTTTTAAGAGATCCACTGTTGTCCCCTCCCAATCTCCATTGTTCTTTGATGGTTTTAAGAGATCCACTGTTGTCCCCTCCCAATCTCCATTGTTCTTTGATGGTTTTAAGAGATCCACTGTTGTCCCCTCCCAATCTCCATTGTTCTTTGATGGTTTTAAGAGTTCCACTGTTTGGCCACTTGGTAGATGAGCTTCTCCCATAGCAGGTTTGAGGGCCTATGGAGGGCAAAAGCTGCCCTCCTCCTGAACGTCACGCAGATCATCCTGATTTTCTGGCGCCTGCACAACAATTCACATGGCCTGTCCTATCACTGCTACGTGGATGACACTCAACTAATCTTCTCCTCCCTCCCTCTGACACCCAGGTGGTACAGAGCATATCTGCATGCCTGGCTGATATCTCAGCATGGATGGCAGCTCACCACCTGAAGCTCAACCCTGTTAAAACAGAAGTTCTTTTCATCCCCGGGAAGTCCAGCCCGTTCCACGACCTAACCATCACCGCTTTGCATTATCAAGTCACCACGCTCTCTTTGGGTCACAACATGAAAATTCAAATGTAATCTGTCAGTCCTCTCATCAAGGCGGGTCCTTAGTTAGGACGTCACTTTCTCCTTCAGTCACTTAGTACAGGGTTAGCAACAGCTAGCAGCACGGCCAGTGTGCTGGGTGATAACCACTTTGGCTGCTTGACAGCAACCTCATTTTGCCATTAACAGATGTTCGCGACAGAACAGAGAAAGTATGTATTGCAGAGTAGGTCTACTCCATTCCTGGCACCGACGTGGACGTGTCTCCCTCACCAGCCAAGCTTCTCCCTATTATGCCATTGCCGCAGAGATGAACACTCAGTGTGGCTAACTCTTGAAAGACAAATGAGCAACCTCAACTTACTAAAATTGCCCAAAACAAGAGCAACACTACCTATGGTGTCGCGTTCGTTAATTCTGAAGAAGGACCGACTACTTCTCTAAGTTCAATGAAGCTTTAATAAAAAACTCTGCAATGATACATTCAAATTACAACGGTACCAAGGGCTGACACTAGGTCAAGAAATCGCAGTCTGCGAGCAAGCTGCAACCACCATCGCCAATGCCAGACAGATCATAGAACACACATTCAATTTATAGTCAGATTTGGGTGCGTTTGATAATGTGTGTGCAAGACTAGGTGGGGAGGGTGCACTTGGTTTAGACTCAGCTTTCCCTTGTTGGTGCACTGGGCTTGAAGCCCCTTGGCAACACGGCACTTTGAAGTTGCCTGTGGAGAAACCCTCCCTATTCTGGCCTCTCACAAAGATAATGCACCTGTCCTTTCAAGGCTGAGAAGCAGTAGCCACTGTGGTTTCTGAGTTTCTCTCTGCGTGAGACAAAGCTTTCATATTTGGATGTTTTGCTAAATCTGCAGTTAAATCATAATCCGTATGTTATAAAAGTAAAATCCTGACAATGTGTGCAGTAAGAGTATGTGTATGTGTACAGTAAGTGTGTGTGTGTGTGTGTGTGTGTGTGTGTGTGTGTGTGTGTGTGTGTGTGTGTGTGTGTGTGTGTGTGTGTGTGTGTGTGTGTATGTGTGTGCATGTGTTATCATAAAGGTTAAACCCTGACATAAGCACAGTGTGAAGCTTCGGGGGGGGGGGGGTATCAGAGCAGTGATATGGCTCTTCTCCTGTGTGTGTTCTTATGTGTATTTTAAAGTATGACGATGTAGTGAAGTTCTTTCCACAGTCAGAGCAGTGATATGGCTTTTCTCCTGTGTGTGTTCTTGTGTGCGTTTTATATTCTGATGATGTAGTGAAGCACTTCCCACAGTCAGATCAGTGAAATGGCTTTTCTCCTGTGTGTATTCTTGTGTGCGTTTTAAGTTCTGACAATGCAGTGAAGCTCTTCCCACAGTCAGAGCAGTGATATGGCTTTTCTCCTGTGTGTGTTTTTGTGTGTGTTTTAAGGTTTGACAATTGAGAAAAGTTCTTCCCACAATCAGAGCAGTGATATGGCTTTTCTCCTGTGTGTGTTCTTGTGTGTGCTTTAAGGGATGACGATTGACAAAAGTTCTTCCCACAATCAGAGCAGTGATATGGCTTTTCTCCTGTGTGCATTCTTGTGTGTGTATTAAGGTCTGATGATGTAGTAAAGCTCTTCCCACAGTAAGAGCAGGGATACGGCTTTTCTCCTGTGTGTGTTCTTTTGTGTGCTTTAAGGGTTGACAATTGACAAAAGTTCTTCCCACAATCAGAGCAGTGATATGGCTTTTCTCCTGTGTGCATTCTTGTGTGTGTATTAAGGTCTGATGATGTAGTAAAGCTCTTCCCACAGTAAGAGCAGTTATACGGCTTTTCTCCTGTGTGTATTCTTGTGTGTTTTATAAGGTCTGATGATGTAGTGAAGCTCTTCCCACAGTCAGAGCAGTGATATGGCTTTTCTGCTGTGTGTATTCTCTGGTGAAAGTTTAATGACTGCAGTGTAGAGTAATTCTTCCCGCAGTCAGAGCAGTGATATGGCTTTTCTCCTGTGTGTGTTCTTGTGTGTGCTTTAAGGGTTGACAATTGAAAAAAGTTCTTCCCACAATCAGAGCAGTGATATGGCTTTTCTCCTGTGTGTATTTTTATGTGCGCTTTAAGGTTTGAAGAATGAGTGAAGTTCTTCCCACAGTCAGTGCAGTTGAAGTATTTTTTCACAGTGTGTATTGACCGGTGCCTTTTGAAACCATGGACACTTGTGCAATGCTTTTCCTTCTCAAAGCAGTAGTGTAGATGTCCCTTAGCTTGATCTGTCATTTCAGCGTTCGTAACACTCCATTTCCCATCAACCCTCAGCACTTTCCTGCAGTCCTTTAACAAAATGACTGCCGTCTTCAAAGGTAGAGGAGCAGAGTGGACTGTTCTGTTGGGATTTGAAATAAACGGCTGGATTGGTCGGGATTCTACCTTTTGATGAGGTGTCAGAGGGTTCTTTTGTCCTGGTTCCTATAAGTCAAAGAACGTAATAAAATTACTCAATTGAAATTTAAATTAAGCACGACTCAAATGTAATACTTAATTAAAATTAAATGGCCATTTATCAAACATGCAAAACCAAATAATTTCTATATCTAACCAGAGCTGTCGTCAAGACTACCTAAGACAAGATAGAGACAAGACCAGGACCAGGGGGAGGAGAGGGGGGTCGAGATAGAGACAAGAACAAGACCGGCAGGTTGAGAAAAATGGTTCATAATCATATCCAAAATTGGCCACTTGCAGGAGGCGAACTTCGAGGAACGTTAACGTTGACATGACGAGATGAAGTCAAGACCGAGGACACTGAATGCGGTCTCAAGACCAAGACCGGACTCCAGTACTACAGCTACTGCCCATGGCTCCTAATGGAGTGTTTATAAGATGGCCTAATTTCAGATCGGCAGACCTGTGACGTCACCTTCAAATGCATGGTGTGACCCTGTTGCCTGTTCTGTCTTCTCTTAACAGCATACCCCAGCGGGGCCGGACCTAGGCCTGGGCACGGGGGGAGACAATGCCCCACCAACCCGACCATTCACCTAGGCCTGGGCACGGGGGGAGACAATGCCCCACCAACCCGACCATTCACCTAGGCCTGGGCCCGGGGGGAGAAAATGCCCCACCAACCCGACCATTCACCTAGGCCTGGGCACGGGGGGAGACAATGCCCCACCAACCCGACCATTCACCTAGGCCTGGGCACGGGGGAGACAATGCCCCACCAACCCGACCATTCACCTAGGCCTGGGCACGGGGGAGACAATGCCCCACCAACCCGACCATTCACCTAGGCCTGGGCACGGGGGGAGACAATGCCCCACCAACCCGACCATTCACCTAGGCCTGGGCACGGGGGAGACAATGCCCCACCAACCCGACCATTCACCTAGGCCTGGGCACGGGGGGAGACAATGCCCCACCAACCCGACGATTCACCTTTGGATGGGGTGGGTGGGTTTCTCTGACGCCACCAACCCGACCATTCACCTAGGCCTGGGCACGGGGGGAGACAATGCCCCACCAACCCGACCATTCACCTAGGCCTGGGCACGGGGGGAGACAATGCCCCACCAACCCGACCATTCACCTAGGCCTGGGCACGGGGGAGACAATGCCCCACCAACCCGACCATTCACCTAGGCCTGGGCACGGGGGGAGACAATGCCCCACCAACCCGACCATTCACCAAGCCCTGGGCACGGGGGGAGACAAAGCCCCACCAACCCGACCATTCACCTAGGCCTGGGCACGGGGAGACAATGCCCCACCAACCCGACCATTCACCTAGGCCTGGGCACGGGGGGAGACAATGCCCCACCAACCCGACCATTCACCTAGGCCTGGGCACGGGGGAGACAATGCCCCACCAACCCGACCATTCACCTAGGCCTGGGCACGGGGGGAGACAATGCCCCACCAACCCGACCATTCACCTAGGCCTGGGCACGGGGGAGACAATGCCCCACCAACCCGACCATTCACCTAGGCCTGGGCACGGGGTGAGACAATGCCCCACCAACACGACCATTCACCTAGGCCTGGGCACGGGGGGAGACAATGCCCCACCAACCCGACCATTCACCTAGGCCTGGGCACGGTGGGAGACAATGCCCCACCAACCCGACCATTCACCTAGGCCTGGGCACGGGGGGAGACAATGCCCCACCAACCCGACCATTCACCTAGGCCTGGGCACGGGGGGAGACAATGCCCCACCAACCCGACCATTCACCTAGGCCTGGGCACGGGGGGAGACAATGCCCCACCAACCCGACCATTCACCTAGGCCTGGGCACGGGGGAGACAATGCCCCACCAACCCGACCATTCACCTAGGCCTGGGCACGGGGGGAGACAATGCCCCACCAACCCGACCATTCACCTAGGCCTGGGCACGGGGGGAGACAATGCCCCACCAACCCGACCATTCACCTAGGCCTGGGCACGGGGGGAGACAATGCCCCACCAACCCGACCATTCACCTAGGCCTGGGCACGGGGGGAGACAATGCCCCACCAACCCGACCATTCACCTAGGCCTGGGCACGGGGGGAGACAATGCCCCACCAACCCGACCATTCACCTAGGCCTGGGCACGGGGGAGACAATGCCCCACCAACCCGACCATTCACCTAGGCCTGGGCACGGGGGGAGACAATGCCCCACCAACCCGACCATTCACCTAGGCCTGGGCACGGGGGAGACAATGCCCCACCAACCCGACCATTCACCTAGGCCTGGGCACGGGGGGAGACAATGCCCCACCAACCCGACCATTCACCTAGGCCTGGGCACGGGGGGAGACAATGCCCCACCAACCCGACCATTCACCTAGGCCTGGGCTCGGGGGGTTAATATGCCCCACCAACCCGACCATTCACCTAGGCCTGGGCACGGGGGGAGACAATGCCCCACCAACCCGACCATTCACCTAGGCCTGGGCACGGGGAGACAATGCCCCACCAACCCGACCATTCACCTAGGCCTGGGCACGGGGGAGACAATGCCCCACCAACCCGACCATTCACCTAGGCCTGGGCACGGGGGGAGACAATAGGACCATTCACCTAGGCCTGGGCACGGGGGGAGACAATGCCCCACCAACCCGACCATTCACCTAGGCCTGGGCACGGGGGAGACAATGCCCCACCAACCCGACCATTCACCTAGGCCTGGGCACGGGGGGAGACAATGCCCCACCAACCCGACCATTCACCTAGGCCTGGGCACGGGGGAGACAATGCCCCACCAACCCGACCATTCACCTAGGCCTGGGCACGGGGGAGACAATGCCCCACCAACCCGACCATTCACCTAGGCCTGGGCACGGGGGGAGACAATGCCCCACCAACCCGACCATTCACCTAGGCCTGGGCACGGGGGGAGACAATGCCCCACCAACCCGACCATTCACCTAGGCCTGGGCTCGGGGGGAGACAATGCCCCACCAACCCGACCATTCACCTAGGCCTGGGCACGGGGGGAGACAATGCCCCACCAACCCGACCATTCACCTAGGCCTGGGCACGGGGGGAGACAATGCCCCACCAACCCGACCATTCACCTAGGCCTGGGCACGGGGGGAGACAATGCCCCACCAACCCGACCATTCACCTAGGCCTGGGCACGGGGGAGACAATGCCCCACCAACCCGACCATTCACCTAGGCCTGGGCACGGGGGGAGACAATGCCCCACCAACCCGACCATTCACCTAGGCCTGGGCACGGGGGGAGACAATGCCCCACCAACCCGACCATTCACCTAGGCCTGGGCACGGGGGGAGACAATGCCCCACCAACCCGACCATTCATCGCAATAGAAAAAAAAAAAATCGGCCTAACTGAAGTTTTTTGTTTTGTTTTTTGTCCTTGTTGATTTGGCCAATCATAAACATGCCATATAGAAAAAAATAAATGTTTACTTATATCTGATTGGTTGGTCTGGGCATTTAAAAAAACTTGAATTTACTGTCGTTTCACTCTGTCACCACCACACTACTCCGTTGCCTGGTAACTCTTGTTACCACACGCAAGCAGCAGCTTTGC
Source organism: Galaxias olidus (assembly GCA_026901105.3). Lineage (NCBI taxonomy): Eukaryota > Metazoa > Chordata > Actinopteri > Galaxiiformes > Galaxiidae > Galaxias > Galaxias olidus. Next base: position 34,563 of record JAPMUY010001418.1, read on the forward strand.
TATTCACTTTAGCTAGCCAACTGTGTTTGTATAGTGGCACTGACAGAGTTAGACGTCATGCCTCATTTGGTCCATTCCAATTTACAATGTTTAATTTTATAATCTCTAAACCTCTCACTGCTTTCAATGCAGGCACAAGTAATTTAACGGATTATGTGCGTCAAAATGGATAGGTGGATCGCTGCCCCTGCTCTCTACTAGCAACAGCTAGCCAACACGCACCATCTGTGCCTCAACTAACAGAGCAGTGTGCCAGAGCAGACAGCACAAATAAACTTCAGCACAGCAAGAAAGGTTGTCTAGGAATGTGCGTGGTGTGGTTTTTACAAGAAAGGTAAGGTAAAGGAGGTTGATGTGGCTATGATAAAACTGCACGTAACCGGGTATTTTTGAAAACGCTGATTCGTCCACAAGTAGACGGCGTTTTTCGTCACTGAAAATTGAGGTTTTCGAAAACGCCGGGTAGGGTGGATTTGTTAAAAAACGCCGTTATAAGTGTTTACGTGTGGATCCCAAAAACCAGAGCCATTTAGAGAGAGAGTTGCGACATTTCCGTTCACTCCAATGGACAAATGGTGGATTGTGTAGCAACGGAATAGTTCCCGGAAGCAAACCGGAAATACAAGTAGCCCCGTAGAGTTGCAGCAAAATTGACCGTTTGCGTTGTACTGTTGCACTTTTTAAAGCGTAAGATGTTTTAACAGTCTGATTGTATATTCTCAGCACATTTGAATAAAATAAACATGCGCATTAAGGCGCGTTGGTGGATTATCACCCTTTCACCCTTTAAATTTAATATTTTTTGAAACGTTACAGACGTTAGTGCTAGAAGAAAGCTTGAAACTAAGTCGTCGCAACCTGACCTGTTCATCGACCAGCTAGCCATGTGCGCGGTGAGTGGAATATAAATTAATATATGTTGTTGTCTCTGGTTATTGCTAAGAAGCTTTAGAACATAAAAGTTGATACAATAAGCGGCATTTCATGTATAAATTGTAGGAGTCGAAGATTGAGTTTAGCAATTTAAGGCTAGCTGGCTTAGAGGCTAACTAACGGTGTGACCTGGCAAAGTCACATCACCATACAGTTTCCCTGTAAGTATATGCAACCCCACACTTGCTGTGATTGACATTTCGTCGAATATTAACACACTCCCTTTCAAGCTCTGTCAATGCATCTACCTTTAGCTTTAAAAAATCAAATACTTCTGTTAGAACACCAGGCTCAAATGTAACGCATTGCATAAGTTCTTGCAGGGTTCTTATTGCTGGCAGAGGAATATCTAATTCCTGAAGGGTCTTGTAACCGGTTGGACTGGCAGCAAAGTACATTTTTAACGCCTTCGTAATCGTAGCATTGCTCCATTTCAACCCCTTTGAGGTAAGTCTGCCTTATGCCTTAATTTGGTCTTTTGAAAATGTTTAACAAGTTATGGAAATAAATATTATACACGGTGAGACTTAATGATGAAGTTCAATATAAACGTTTTATTCAAAAAGATACTTTCTTACATAGAAAGGGTCAGTCCACACAGTGTTTATGACACTGTTCGGATGGAAAGACAAAATACATTGGTGATGAGCATTCTTATATAGTAAAATGGGAGTGTCCTGTTCCCTATTGTAAAGACACACACTCATATATTGGGTTTAGATTGCGGGCCATTAAAGTGACACTCTTTCCAGGGTTATATTGTCTGCAGACATCCTGTCTCCGGTGTGACCCCTCCAGCCACGGATTATAACCCCTTCAACTTCCCAAACAGAAGGTTAAGCTTACTTTACGACATGCAGCTGTGGTCAATGGCTAATACATCAACCATACGGGGCATACATGCATTCCTGTTTGTATTTGCAGTCAATCTAAATCCTGCCATTACAATCCTCCCTTTTATCATTTAATGATAACCAAAATCCAAACCCACACAAGAAAAGTAAAATAGTAAAATATAATAAAAACAATCAAGTAAAACAGTATATAAAAAAATAGTAAAGTAAAACTAAGAAAAACTAGTAAAGTTAAACTAAGAATGTAGTTAACATCAACTCTTACATTCCACAATTGGTTTAAGCAAAAGCATCATACATACATTCAGTAAACACTATCAGCATTATTTTCTTTCTTGGTAGCATCTGTAATGAGTATAGAAACATTGACAAACTTCATCAACTCAAATCTGTTAATTTCAACATGATCACGTACAAATCCTAGACCTACCATTGGAAATAAAGATTGGGCAAATTTGGCACCCCCTCCCCAAATACGATGCTCCATAGGAATGTCGCTGAAACTGCTTACAGCACGTTTCTGCCTTTGAAGTCTGGCTTGTAATGACTTTATTGTCTCCTTTGGGTCGCGTACGAATACGGCAGTTGGCTCATACAACTTAACGAGGGTGCACATTCCTCCCCAATCTGGAGGTAGGCTGGTCCAAATGGAATAACCACATAGCCAATACCAGTCCGCCAACATTCGTGTTCCTAGGGAGGATGGAGCTATGCCACTACATACACTCATTGAGTGGTTGCTTTCTGGCAATATTATTTCATAACTGGTATTAACATGAAATGCTTCCACAGGTAGCTCATCATAGTTGGAAGCTTCTATTATGGCTTTTTCATTCATATATGGACAGTATGAAAATATATTCTTACACTGCTTTCTCCCAAGATTTCCTACGTGAAAAGTTCCATTACCTATTACGCATGAATCGAATATTTCTAACCTGTTCACTCTGACTGTACCCATCTGTTTCTTACCATTAGGGGGCCATCCTATATAGTCAGTTAACGTAGTACATAACATATTCCTTAATATGCTTCTATTGGTCATATTTAAGGGTATGGAGAAATCAGCCTTTCCTAAATTTTTCCTATCACCGGGATGAACCGCTAATCCCATTAAACATCTACTCTGGTTAAGTGAGATGCCTTGGGCTTTCAGCATAGGTGTTGTGGAGGAGTGCGGCAACAAGGAACAAACATAACAGTCGGATAAGTTATAAGATTTTACCTTATGCTCAGCATATCGATACCACATATTTGTCTTATACATACTATCATCATGCTTAGCCTCACTTATCCAATCTTCATGTCCTTGTACCCGGACTGCTGCACGACGTGTTCGCTTTGTCTGATGTCCTGGTGACATAGGAAATAAAACTAATATTGTCATAAAGAAACCAATACAAAAAAGGCCTCTAATAGCGTAGGCGCTATTAGAATTCATCTCTGCAGGAAACGATGGTCTTCTCTGAGTTGTGTTGGTCACTCTAGAGGCAGCGTTAGGCGTACACCTCAGTTGTCTTATCGGTGGAATGACTTTGTAGGAGCCGTGGCAGGCTACAGTTGGAGGAGGACTATTTCACTCCCCTTCCAGCTTACGTTGGTTGATCACTCTGGTCCTGCGGCTCCGGTACTCGTTTGCAGTGGCTGGCGTGGACCCACGTGGCTCTTTCTGCGACCTTCACTGCTGTATGTGTGGTCAATAGCACCAGGTATGGGCCCGTCCACCGCTCAGTTTTCCAGGTTTTCCTTGTCAGATTCTTTATCACCACCCACTCGCCTGGTTTCAGATCATGCAAGGGTCCGTGTGCCTCGTGTGGTAGGACCGCCTTCACCTGCTTGTGAATGTCAGAAAGCACAGCTTACCTCGTCCTACATTGTTTGTGGCACAGACCATACATTTCTCACAAAAAAGTTTTGAGTAATTTGTAAAACCCTTAGTAAACCAATGTCTCTCCATATCAGCCATCATACCCCCTTTTGACACATGGTCCAACCCATGTGCCAATCTTGCATAATACGGAAAGAGATAGCGAGGGAGACATGGTCTATCATTGACTCTGTTTGGTTGGAGTCTAAACCACTGTACCAGTCAGCTGTCTTGTGTGTCGTCAGTCAAACGACCTCAGCTCCTGGTAGACTCCACTTAAAAAACAAACAATAGCCAAACAGCTATGCAAATTCAGATAAATTTGTAAAGGAAACAAGATTATTGTATGTACTCATCCTCAAATGTCCATTTCGCTGAATATCCAAAGTCTGCAGAAAGTCTCAGTTCTATGTTCCTTGTAACGGTTCTTTGTGAGTTCGTAACCCATTCTTTTCTCAGTCCTGTCACTGTTGTTGTCAGGGATAAGCATTCAAACAAAACACAAACCCAGAACTAAAAGTGCATTGCATTTCAATGCTTGTTGTCACAGTCCTGTTGGTGCACTTTAAGGGACAATCAAAAGTCAACAAACCCCAACAATGATTAAACAAAGTTAAAACACATTCCCCAAAGAAATTGTCCAAAACCAGAACTAATATTTCATTACAGTCCAAATCCAAATCAACTTTGTGAACACTGACCATGGTTGTCTTTGGCTGGCTGTTAATCATCTGATTCGTGTGGCTGACCTTATGACTCATGGCATTCCAGACCTCAAGACACTCTGTCATGTACTCACAATCCCAATCAGGGGGACAAACGGGTGAGGCTGGTCTACTAACTCTTTTAACATTGCTGTGTCAGCATAAAAATTATTTGTAGAAAATTTCTTAATTATTAATTTACATTTGTTGTTCTGCCATACTCCCTCCCTTTTATTTTCCCGACCTGTGTTGCAAATCACAAATCGTGGAAACAAAACAAAGGCAGAAAACAGAACGTAAGCCCAATTAACAACAATTTAGTCAAATTCAAAAGAACGACAGTATGTCAAATTTAGCCGTTACATCACCTGCTATGTGACTGATAGAGAAGTGTATACTACAGCAAAAAATCCATTCCCAGGGGGTTGATCAATTCCCTTGAGTCTGGACAATGTTCTAAAATCAGGAAAAATAATTATTTCAAAGAACATATTCCTATGTGCTAGAGTTGTAAGCAGTTTTTATACCCTTGTTTATATCATTTCAAATATCCGTCAAATGCATTATTGAATACACTACTTTGTATCCAGTGTACATAATTAACCCATTTAAACACATGTTCCATTGAAATTATTTTCATCAAATCAAAAGAAAATAACCAGAAATGTTTTTAAGAGCATCACAGTAATGATTGACCCTCAAGATTCAAAGTATGCTCTTTTTCAATAATCCAAAATCAAAAGATGCAAAAAATGTAACCCCTTGTTTGTGATCCATAGGAATTCATGTTACCCATCTATAATATTCTCCAGCTAAGGTAACTTCACCCATATATTAAACAAACCCACTAATGTGACTGCTATATTGTAGTCTATGAGGCAGATTAACATTGTGAAATTTTATCATCCTGTTTTTAAAAGTTTTTTAGTGTCTATTTATCTTCACCACAGAAAACGTAAGTGGCTATCACACAGATACGGAGTGTTCCTCACTCACTCTCAGCACAGCTTGCCCCATAAAGCTTTTAACACTCAGACACACACAGAAACTCACCGACACACATACACAGTAGGCCTACTCACACACCCATTTATGCTTCTATCACAACCCTTAATGAAAAGGGAAATCATACAAGAATGTTGATTTTGAAAGCAATTTTTGTCCAAATATATTTCTAATTATATTCAAGATAAGTATGTGAAACTACAGCAAGTAGCTTTTGTTTATTCCTTGTTTAGCTTAAAAGTCAAAGAAAAACTATGATTTGGTAGTATTGATATAATCCTTGTCCTGTCCCTCCGACACGTGAGCTGTACAATGCAAATCAGTGGCTATCATATGTTTCGCTTGTTTCCCTGTCACGTGCTTTCGTGCCAAATCGAGCAATGAGTTCGGTACAGATGCAACATCAGCGGAGCTCAACTTCCACTGGTACACATAGCGTGGTGACCCTGGGCAATATTTTACAAAAGTTTGCGTAGCAAGATCCTTTTGTGGTCTCGTTATTTCAATCCCTTCTGGTGTGCATACTAGGGTAATGCCTAGTGCACACATAAGGTCTCTGCCAATCAAATTTACTGGACAACAGTCAGACAGTAAATACTGAAATTTGAATTTTCCAACGAGATTGTCCTCACATTGTAGTGGAACAGTAAATTTTTCTCTGATTATCGCCCCTGAGGCACCCATAGAGTTCACATATCGTCCGCTCATTTTTGGATTGGGCACGAATTCACTTGACATAATGACAGAATTTGTAGCACCCGAGTCTACTAAAAACACAATCGATTTCCCCTGTACCAATAATGTCATTTGCGGCCAAAATCTATATGCTTCACTTGCATATTTAACATATGTCCCTTCTATTGGCCTTAATGTGTTCTCTAGGTGTTGAATAGCGTGCGTTACAGAAGCATTGGTGTCTACGTGTGTCTCACCCATTTGCAGCGTCGGTTGATCATCGTGTGGCAGTGTTGTAAGGCCGGCAAGACGCTCTCCTTCCCCCAACCCGTCCTCGCATCAATCTGCACCTTCATACTGTTCATTTCTGTTTCTTCTGTTTGGACAGTCTCTGATATAATGTCCCTCTTTGCCACAGCCGTGACAAAGGCCTCGTCCAAAATATTGTCCACGTTCCCTTCCTCGAAAGCCTCCTCTCCTTCCTCGATTTCCACATGTCCTCCCTCTACCCAAGGGGGCTAGCATTAGCCGTCTGATTTCTCCAGTAGATGGTCCAAATTGCCTACAGAAAAACATGTTTGCAAATTTGGTGCCACCACTGGATATTTGTGGAAGGTGAACAATCGCTGTAGCCATATCTGCTGAAGTCCAGGGGCGGAAAACGAGTATCGGTCCGTCCGCTCCTGCGACCTCGATCATAGGCATGGAGTTAACAATGGCATTAGAATTGTCCTCTGACCGTACACAGTCCTTAGGTATTTCTTCGTCAGAGTCCTCAAGCATAACGAATGTAAATGGCTTCTTCTTGGGTGGATCTTTCCGTGTTGACATGGAATGTTTTTTCTCTAATTGTCTTTGTGGAGTAGTTTGAATACTCTCCTGTTTTAAGTCTTTCTGTCGTTCTGGCTCGGACCGTGGGTCATGTTGTTTTACCACGTCCGTAAGTAATTGTCGAGCTTCCTCGTAGGGTGGTGGAGGTACAGTGTCCGACGGAAGGGCTATTAGCGGGGTAGCGGCTGCTGGCGGATTGGCGGCCTCAGCAGCGCCCACTGGAGAGCCGGCGGCCTGGGCAGCGGGAACTGGAGGGCCGACGGCCTCTGGAGCTTCCACGGGAGCGGGACCGGCGTGCTGTCGGCGAGGTCGGGGCGGGTTCAGGTCGTCCTCCTCAACCTTAAAACACTGGGACACAGATGAATCTCTCCCTGTCTTTACAACCTGAATTTCTTTTTTAAACTTATCTTCCCTTGCCTTATTCTCTCTTCTCACTGCTTCCTCTTTAAACATACCAAAAGCCTTCCAATCACCTCTAAAACCTTTCTTTCCCTTTTTCTCACTTTCTTCTTCTTCCTTCCTTCTTTTCTTTTCTAACGCAACCTTCAGTTGTTCTATCTGTCTAATACTGAAACTACCGTCAACTGGAAAACCCAATTCAACCCATATTTTAAATTGGTTTGTGCATGCATCGCCATATTTTCCTTTCATAAACGTTATTATGGCAGAATCCATTTTAACATCAATTTCATCTTTAACATTTTTGCTCTTATTATTACCCATTTTACTTCTTCTTGTAAAATTTATTTTTATATATTTTTTTTTTATTTTTTTATTATTAGTTTAATTTTAATACTTCCTAAAACGTTTCAACCTCTAAATCAAGAATTACATAAATACAATTTTCACGTCCCTTTACCCAGCAACTTTCTCTCAGTCCCCAGGTATATTACCTTGGAACCTACAGACCAACCCCTATGACCAAAGCTTTATTTACAGACTCCAAATAACTTTACAGTAATTAGAGCTGGAATACTCGCCGATAGCAAGGACTATTATTTACGGCCAAAATTGCTTTACCTTTGGCTTCTCGTCAGAAACTGTGGTGAGTTCTCTTACCCAGAACTTCTTTGCTATAAAGCGGACTCGTGAACTAATATTTATCCAATTCCTATTTATTGATCGATCTATTAATAAGAAGCATCACCATTAAATTCTCTCTTTTTTTTTTTTTTTTTTTTTGTAAAAGTCTAAGTCTCACCGTTCTCCCGTTCTTTTAATAAGTCTCAGCGAAGGATGACTCCGTTCCCAAAGCCAGGCCCCCAACGCTTAACCCTTTTTTCTGGGAAGGTTCTTGGGGTCAGAACTGCGTTCCGAGATGATCAGTCTCCGTGGTTTTCGGGATTCAGAATCTATCCAAACGAGAGACCCTGCCGACCAACGCCAAATTGTTATGGAAATTCTAAATATTATACACGGTGAGACTTAATGATGAAGTTTGATGTAAACGTTTTATTCAAAAAGATACTTTCCATAGAAAGGGTCAGTCCACACAGTGTTTATGACACTGTTCGGATGGAAAGACAAAATACATTGGTGATGAGCATTCTTATATAGTAAAATGGGAGTGTCCTGTTCCCTATTGTAAAGACACACACTCATATATTGGGTTTAGATTGCGGGCCATTAAAGTGACACTCTTTCCAGGGTTATATTGTCTGCAGACATCCTGTCTCCGGTGTGACCCCTCCAGCCACGGATTATAACCCCTTCAACTTCCCAAACAGAAGGTTAAGCTTACTTTACGACATGCAGCTGTGGTCAATGGCTAATACATCAACCATACTGGGCATACATGCATTCCTGTTTATATTTGCAGTCAATCTAAATCCTGCCATGGGCTCACCACCCGCGGGAAAAACCAAGGGGGTCGGGTGCGCTGCCAGAAAGGTGGCGGTGAAGGCAGAGGTTTTCGACGGATCGGACCCAGGTGGCAGAGGCTGGCTTTGGGGACGTGGAACGTCACCTCTCTGGGAGGGAAGGAGCCGGAGCTTGTGCGGGAGGTGGAGCGCTACCAGCTGGATCTGGTGGGGCTTACCTCTACGCACAGCCTCGGCTCTGGAACCTCACTTCTGGATAGGGGTTGGACTCTATTCTTCTCCGGAGCTCCCCAGGGTGAGAGGCGCAAGGTTGGTGTGGGGATACTCACAAGTCCCCGGCTAAGTGCCTCTATGTTGGAGTTCACCCCAGTGGACGAGAGGGTCGCCTCCCTACGCCTGTGGGTCATGGGGGGGAAAACTCTGACTGTTGTCTGTGCCTATGCACCGAACAGCAGTTCGGAGTATTCGGCTTTTTGGAGACCCTGGATGGAGCCTTGTATGGGGCTCCTGAGGGGGACTCTGTAGTCTTGCTGGGGGACTTCAACGCACATGTGGGCAATGATGGAGACACTTGGAGAGGCGTGATTGGGAGGAACGGCCTCCCCGATCTGAACCCGAGTGGTGGCTTGTTATTGGACTTCTGTGCTGGTCATGGAATGGCCATAACAAACACCATGTTCGAACATAAGGATGCTCATAAGTGTACCTGGTACCAGAGCACCCTAGGCAGAAGGTCGATGATCCATTTTGTTATCGTATCATCGGACCTGAGGCCATATGTTTTGGACACTCGGGTGAAGAGGGGGGCAGAGCTGTCAACCGATCACCATCTGGTGGTGAGTTGGGTCAGGTGGCGGGGGAAGCCTCTGGACAGACCTGGTAAGCCCAAGCGTGTAGTGCGGGTGAACTGGGAACGTCTGGAGGAGTCCCCGGTCCGGGAGGCCTTCAACTCACACCCCCAGCGGGGCTTCTCTGGCATCCCTGTGGAGGCTGGGGGCATTGAACCGGAGTGGACGATGTTCAAAGCCTCCATTGCTAAAGCTGTGTCTGAGAGTTGTGGTCTCAAGGTCTTAGGTGCCTCAAGGGGCGGTAACCCTTGAACATCCTGGTGGACACCGGTGGTCAGGGGAGCCGTCCGATTGAAGAAGGAGGCCTTCCGGGACATGCTATCCCGGGCGACTTCGGAGGCAGTTGCAAGGTACCGACAGGCCCGAAGGACTGCAGCCTCGGCCGTGGCAGAAGCAAAGCAGCGGGTGTGGGAGGAGTTCGGAGAAACCATGGAGAAGGACTTTCGGCTGGCACCAAAGCGGTTCTGGAAGACTATCCGACACCTCAGGAGGGGAAAGCAGGGAACCATCCAAGCTGTATACAGTAAGGATGGGACGTTGTTGACCTCAACTGACAAGGTGATTAAGAGGTGGAAGGAACACTTTGAGGAACTCCTGAACCCGACAAACCAACCCTACATAGTAGAGACAGGGCTGGAGGATGATGGGGGATCAGCATCAATTTCCCTGGCGGAGGTCACTGAGGTAGTCAAACAACTCCGCAGTGGCAAAGCCCCAGGGGTTGATGACATCCGCCCAGAAATGCTGAAGGCTTTGGGTGTTGAGGGACTGTCATGGATGACACATCTCATCAACATTGTGTGGAAGTCGGGGACAGTACCTAAGGAGTGGCAGACCGGGGTGGTGGTTCCCCTGTTCAAAAAGGGGGACCGGAGAGTGTGTGCCAACTACAGAGGCATCACATTACTCAGCCTCCCCGGGAAAGTATACTCCAGGGTGCTGGATTGAGGAGGATCAATGCGGTTTCCGGCCTGGCCGTGGAACAACGGACCAGCTTTTTACCCTCGCGAGGATCTTTGAGGGGGCCTGGGAGTATGCCAATCCGGTCTACACGTGTTTTGTGGATTTGGAGAAGGCGTATGATCGGGTTCCCCGGGAGATACTGTGGGAGGTGCTGCGAGAGTATGGGGTGAGGGGGTCTCTACTCAGGGCCATCCAATCTCTGTACTCACAAAGCGAGAGCTGTGTCCGGGTCTTCGGCAGTAAGTCGGACTCGTTTCCGGTGAGGGTTGGCCTCCTCCAAGGCTGCGCTTTGTCACCTATCCTGTTTGTGGTATTCATGGACAGGATCTCACGGCGTAGCCGCGGGGAGGGGGCTGCGGGTTGGTGGGCAGAGGATTGCATCACTGCTTTTTGCAGATGATGTGGTCCTGATGGCATCATCAGTCTGCGACCTGCAGCACTCATTGGATCGGTTCGCAGCCGAGTGTGAAGCGGCTGGGATGAGGATCAGCACCTCCAAATCTGAGGCCATGGTTCTCAGCAGGAAACTGATGGATTGTCTACTCCAAGTAGGGAATGAGTCTTTACCCCAAGTGAAGGAGTTCAAGTATCTCGGGGTCTTGTTCTCGAGTGAGGGGAAAATGGAACGAGAGATGGGCCGGAGAATTGGAGCAGCGGGTGCGGTGTTGCAGTCGCTTTATCGCACCGTTGTGACGAAGAGAGAGCTGAGCCAGAAGGCAAAGCTCTCAATCTACCGGTCTGTCTTCATTCCTACTCTCACCTATGGTCATGAAGGGTGGGTCATGACCGAAAGAACGAGATCGCGGATACAAGCGGCGGAAATGAGTTTCCTCCGGAGGGTGGCTGGCATCTCCCTTAGGGATAGGGTGAGAAGTTCAGCCATTTGTGAGGGACTCGGAGTAGAGCCGCTGCTTCTTTGCGTAGAAAGGAGCCAGTTGAGGTGGTTCGGGCATCTAGTAAGGATGCCACCTGGCCGCCTCCCTAGGGAGGTGTTCCAGGCACGTCCAGCTGGGCGGAGGCCGCGGGGCAGACCTAGGACCAGGTGGAGGGATTACATCTCCACACTGGCCTGGGAACGCCTTGGAATCCCCCAGTCAGAGCTGGTTAATGTGGCCCGGGAAAGGGAAGTTTGGGATGCCCTGCTGGAACTGCTACCTCCGCGACCCGACCCCGGACAAAGCGGATGAAGATGATGATGATGATGAACTTCACAATGGTGCGGGTTTTTGTGAAAAAGTGTAAATGCAGTGTTTGAATCTGATTATCTCACAAACTTTTTTGGCAGTTCAAATAGTTATTCATAATAAGATTGCTCCTGCTGACTTTAGCCAACTATTTATATCTCCCGTGTCTGGGGAAACCATGCATCCTTACTCTTTTCTCTGAGCAATTGAAGCATCCCCATGCAGTGCAGTTAACCATGGTGCAGACTATATGCAAGGACAACACGGTAAAGTTAGCCTAAAATATGTCAACGCATATTTTTATTTATTTATACAGGTGTAATCAACTGACACTGGGTCTCCTTTCCAGCTGTGCCCCGTTTAAAGGCAGAATCGATATTTCAATTACAAAACATTAAGAAAGTTAATAGGTAATATTTAAGGTATATTTTTATATTATACCAATATAATTGGTAATAAGCAAATAATACTAATTATTTTAAAGGGAAGCAAAGTAAAAAGGTCACTTGCAAGTTGTTTTCTGGGAGCCTAACAAAAGTGTTTTTTTCTCATCACTGAGAAGACCATCTTACACATTATGTAGGGGGCAATGGTGAGATCTAAAGCAACCCCCAGTTAGAAAACGCAAAACACAGGTAAACAGCATCAGGGGACTTTAAAATAGTTGAGGCTGCAACACAATATCCCCAGCCGAGAGGTTTGATTGGGTCCATTTGTATTCCGTTAACGCTGGTTATTCACACTAATCTTAGCGAATTTCACTTCTTTCCTTTTGTAAACGTATTGATGTAACTACGTATACATGTCGGTACATACAATTTAAATATTGTGAATAGATTTTTTTACTCACAACTAATAACCCAAAATCGCAGTTTTGCCTCTCATTATTACAGAATGTGAATGGCCTGCGAAGCATTTCCGGGAACTATCTGAGGTCTACACGAGTCACGTGATGATCAAGCATTTCGAACTTCCGTTGGCGCAACTCTCTCTTTCGGCGGTTCTGCCAAAAACGATCATAGCCGGAGGTTTTTCTTTTATTACATTAGAGTGTGCGGATTTACGTCCTTAGATGTCATTTGTTTAAATGTAGCCAAACTGTCAGCTGTCAACGGTTGCCTTGGTAATCCCTAACACACCCTTTTTTTAAGCTTAAGATTGGCCAACATGGTTTGGCGTTCTCTTGACAGCGTTTTATTGCGTTTTCGTGTGGACAGAGATTTTTTTTTAACTGTTCTTGTGTGGACAGAGATTTTTCTTTTTTTAAACGAGGGAGGAAAAAACTAGACTCATTTTCAAGACAACCCCTCTCGAGATCTGACCTTGAGCGACGGCTCCGATCGGTCATATAAAAGGACCTAAAATGTGTTTCAAATACTTTAATTGTGTTGCTACTGCCTCAAAATGCATCCGTCGCTTGACAGCTTTTCACAGGACATAGAAGGCGGTCTAATTGAGGAATGAGCCAAATATCAGATCAATCGCTTCGTGGAAATTAGAGATCCGCCCGCTCAAAGCATGTGATACATTTGATGCTTTGAAGTACTTCACTTGTGCCCGGACAGCGGTTAGAGCGATATCTTTCTCCACTTTGACTGACTTCATTTGGTTGGTGACGGGAAAACAATATAGAGAGACATAATCTCAGTGTATGTGTTCATTGTTTTTTCGGAATATTGTTATGACGTAACAGCATGTCCGGGAAAATATTAACTGTTGATTATTTCAGTAGAAATTGAAAGGATGTGTCTGTGCCTGTAGCAAGCATACTACTAGTTGCTAGATAGTTTGTTTTAGTTTTGTTTAGAATTCAGTCGCGTTGATTGAAATCCATAAAGCGACCAAAGTAAAAAATATGTGTACTTTTTGTATAAAGTTTTTTTTTGCTTTTAATATCTGGCCGTGCCGAGAGCGGATATAGAGGGGGGTGGCTGTGAGACGTCATTGCTCGCCGTTAAGCCTTCTGGAGGTGTCGTGGGCCCAAATTAACAAAACATCTGGGATGGAGGGTGCCCACTTGATAACCCCAATGACATATCTGCTCTCAACCCAAGTCCATTCTAAAATATTGTCTTTTGAAGTGCTCATCTTGGAATTTTGCATAATGGATATTATAACATCCTATCCTGTGTATATTGAAATACAGTGAATTATTTGAAAGTACACTTTAAATACATTTGATCTAAAATTTTATTTTAATACACTTTTAATAAAGTATATTGGCATATAGTATACTTACAGTGAATTACTTAATAGTACACTTACAATACATTTGGTCATCATCATCATCATCATCATCATCATTTGGTCTTAAAATTTTATTTTAATACACTTTGAATAAAGTGTACTAAAATGGAGTATACTTACAGTAAATTATTTTAAAGTACACTTAAATACGTTTGATCTAAAATGGAATTTTAATACACTTTCAATAAAGTATATTAGAATATAGTATACTTACAGTGAGTTATTTGACAGTACACTTACAATATATTTGGTGTAAAATTGTCTTTCAATACACTTTCAATAAAGTATATTATAATGGGGTATATTTACAGTCAATTATTTTAAAGTACACTTACAATACATTCAATCTAAAATTGTATTTTAAAACAATTTCAATAAAGTATATTAGAATAGAGTATACTTACAGTGAATTATTTGATAGTACACTCACAATACATTTGGTCTAAAATTTTATTTTATTACACTTTGAATAAAGTATATTGAAATATAGTATACTTACAGTGAATTATTTGACAGCACAGTTAATATGCATTTGGTCCAAAAATTTATTTTAATACACTTTATATTAATATACTTTATTCAGAGTGTATTTACAGTGAATTATTTGAAAGTACACTTAAAATACATTTGGTCTAAAATTGTATTTTAATACACTTTGAATAAAGTAAATTCAATTAGGTTATATTTACAGGGAATTACTTCAAAATACACTTTAAATACACTTGATCTACAAAAATGCTACATATGAAGAATATTAAAATAAAGCATACTTACAATTAAACATTGGAAAGTACACAATACTATTGATTTAAAGTTGTTCTTTGGTATACTTAAGACATTTTATAATTTTAAACATAATAGAAACAAACTATTCATGTATTTTTTGCAATTGGTCCCTAATCCCTTTTAGAATGGGCTACCACGTAGGCTATTTTTCAATTGCGGTAGGACATTTGGAGGCGAGGCAGCATTCTTCAGTTGTATTTGATAATAGACCATTCTGAGGGGAAGCTCAGAATTTCAGAACACCGGCACTCCTCACAATAATAAAAAACAAAATATATTTTCAACTATCACTACAGCCACAAAGACGCAAGCAAACTTTCTAAAACAGGGTAACAGCGAGGGCCAACAGTGAACGTGCCTCTCGCTTGTGATACTGACAGCAACACAAAAAATATGTATATCGGCTAACCTGGATAATCTGCAAAAAAGACTGACAGAGCAGCGGATATGAATGTAGCCTAAAAGGCTCCCCTAAACTTGTAATCTAATCATAGTAATGCAAATAATGATGATCTAACAGCCTGGTTGGTTATAGTAGTAGAAACATGACTCAAAACCGTGTTGTCATGGCTAACGTAACCAAGGCTTGTATTTAAATGTTCGGGATTGTCAATACTTTAACCCATTTCTAACACCCGCCACGTAGTTGCGCATTATTCGTCAGCGATTATAGTGCCAAATTGCTGCTTTTGGAACATAGTTAGGCCTATATTTATGGAATGAGATTTGTGCCAAAAGTCTAAAAAAGAAAAAGAAAAATTCACAAACAAAAAAGAAGATGACCAAAAGCATAACTAAAATCCAAAAGAAAAAATCTAAAAGAAAAACCAAAATTCTAAAGAAAAATATAAGAAAACTATAAGCAAAAGTAAAAAAAAGAAAAGAAAAAAAATTATAATATATATATATATAAATAATTTAAAAAAGAATTTCAAATATTTAAAAATAACTTCAAATGTTTTCAAGTAAAATCTTACTTAAGAAGTTGGATGCCGTAATCGGTATGTATAGGTTCTCTTTAATGTGAAAAATCTTAAGTCTTTGGTTTTCCCTTAAATATACATATATATAAATACCCCTATTCTTTTTTTTGTTTTCAGAAACTGGAATGGGGAAATTGCCTGGCACCTCTGTGTCTGAAATCAGGTCACTGATTAGAAGGAAGTGCAACAACAAAAGTTACAGCAATTTCAATATACACAGAAAAGGATGTTATAATATCCATTATGCCATACTCCAAGATGAGCACTTCAAAACACAATATTTTAGAATGTACTTGGGTTGAGAACAAATATGTCATTAGGGTTTTCAAATGGGCACCCTCCATCCCGGATGTTTTGTTAATTTGAGGCCACGACACCTCCAGAAGGGTTAACGGTGAGCAATGACGTCTCAGAGCCACCTATATCTGCTCTCGGCATGGCCAGATATTGAGAGACAAAAAAGTTTGTAAAACCAAGAGATATCCCTATACCTATCCCTATTACCTATTCCTGCAGGTGCTTTCTGCCAGCTCTGCAGGGATACTTACCACCTGAAAAGAAGGTAATCTTTCCCTGCTCTGTTACTGCAGGCTTGATAAGCAAGAAGCTTACTAGTCGTCGTTTTGAAAATTAATGATTGAATTGATCTTTTGTACAAGTTTCTTAGTTATTTTTCTGTAGACAATAATTTGTTCTGTATAAAACATGTTATATTGGAAAATTACATGGAAAAGAGAAGCATTGTTCTATTTTGCTTATTTTAACACCTTTTTCAAGACTTGTGAATATATACTGTATGTTTCTATTTTGTGTCATTAAAGCAGCAATTGGTCACTTAGCTTGGTATCAATATGTGTCTTTTGATTGCACTATGTAAAGTCTATGGGAGAAGGAAAAAATCGTGGTTCAGATTTCAGATTTGATAGAATATTATTATTTTCACTAATGTACTCAAATAACACTTGAAACATATTGTTAATACACTTGAAATACATTATGAAACACATTTTAAAGGTATGGTTTGTGTATTAAAAGAATACTTTAGTCATAATAGAATTTTATTTAAAATATGCTAAATATTGACTAGAAGTAACTGTGAAAGTCACTGAAAGCGTACTAGTAGTAGACTATGGATATAGTTTGAATATACTTTTACTAAACTAAAAGACATCTTAGTGCATTATTAGATGTTCTGACGATGCATCACATAATCATACAAGTTTGTTGGGCAGAGGGCTTTGACTTTTGCCAGATCGATTGGGCGAGAACTGTTGGGGGAGGCAGGGCAAACGATAGTTTTTCAACGAGAGAATATGCCTGTTTATTACCGCTTTATAGGCTAAATAAGCAGATATGTACAAATAATACTGAACAATGATCTTGCAATGGGACCTACGTTTTACTGAGATGTTTTGAAATGTGTTTTCGACCCGGTGATTATCTGGCACTGATTATGCGTGTACAAACGAAATTGCAAGCAGTACCTTGGTTCGGAGTCGTACAATGTTTGTTGACGAAGGCCGCCTCATAAAAAAGCTAAGTTGTTTGACACGTTCGCGGTTTTCAGCATACACGTATTAAATATTTTAGCCTTAATTTAGGTAAACGACCATGTAACTGTAAAGGCAGTTCGTTTTTCAAAGTATCTGTAGCAATATATACATTATTTTTCCCAGACAAAGAAGTAAACTAATGTCAAAGTTGGCCATATGAGGTTTGAGCTTTTTGAAGGCACCGCTTGGCTACACCGAAGTAGCCCATCAACTCGGTAAAATTGAAAACCTTTTTCGACACTAAAACTGTCACTTTTAGATCACCTGAAAATGTATGAATTTGTTTTTACTAATAAACGTTTAGTAAGTAACACAAATTTGGAGCATTTACTGTTTAATCACCCCAAAAAAATGAAAACACGTTTGTCCTGTCCATTTACAATTGTATGACCGGCCTACAGTGTTAACCATAGAGCATAGTTGATCAGACTTGTATGGGGATTATAATGCTAGTACAAAAAAAAGGAGATAAAATCTAGGTAGCAGGCGCCTGACATCCTGGGTCTTTCATCATTGTCATGGTCTTCTTATCTCTGGATCCTATGGCAGATCACAAAACAAACTATCTCTACCTCAGGCGGACTCTGATCAGGGCAGTAAATTAACAGCTTTTCTGGCAGCAGATTCGAGGGCGCTGATTGGCAAAATTTATGTTGCCACTGTTGCTAAGTGCATTTCTTCGGTCAGCCATTGGCTGGTGCTGCGCAATGACTGTGCTGTTTTTCTACTGCCCCAGAAGTGCTAGCTTAGAGAGGGGCTGAACCACAGACATTGGTACAACAGTCAACTACTTTGACCCCTAATATAATGATTCATATTTGATATTTTACACGTTTTTGTGCATTTTATACACATACATGCTTATTTATTGTTTCAAAAAACCAAATAAAACCTGCAGAGCCAGGGAAGGCTGTGTCCTTCTGCCCTCTGCTGGCGAGCCGCCACTGGGTAGAGCTAGGAGCTATTTGGCATTAGCGTCCTTCTAACCTATCTTCTCTCTTTAAAAAATAAATAAATCACGTTTTAGAATCTTTTATAGAATGTTGTTTTTGCATTGTCTAAAATAAATCTTACTGTGAAAATGCCATTATATGCGTGGCATATATTTTCTTGAAGTCTGTGCGCAGAAGTAGGCTCCAGTTAGCCTACTACAAAGTTATTAATAGGGGTAAAGACCTGTGTGACTCAGCGCTAACAAATAGGCATCATCTTGTCTTCCTTCTGTCTCTCTTTCACTAACACATGCGCGCACATAAGGTGTTTTTAAAGAAATATGTATTTTGAAAAAACAGGGAGGGGGGCGCTAACGTTATAATTATGTTGCCCCCTCAACCTCAGTCATTGCCCCCATAGAAAACGCATTCTAGAACCTGGCCCACTACCCCAGCATGTTACAACCTAGGTTGAAACAAAGGAACACGATGCATTTGATATCAACTTAAGGTAGAATATGTGGTTTTCATGCTGAGGTTTAAATAGGTGCAATTTGTAGTAAGCCAATGTGGGTACTTTCTATGAAAGTTTGAGGACTTAACATAAATTAGTTACACGTGCTGAAGCCAAAGGTTACAACCATATACCCGGCCTCCCCCACTACTGATATACAGTTCATGTTTAACAACTGATGGAAGTAGTCTATAAATTCACAATTTGCGATTTTAGCAGTTCAATTATAATCTTGGTTTACAACCACCGATTTAACTTTACGAATCTCGTATTATAGTTTCAGTCGTTGATTTTAAGAGTAGCCTATTTCATGTTGCGATGGCGATATTAAAGACGTTCAGTTTAGGAAGGGCGAAACCCCTCCCCCACACAGTCGCCAAGACTTCTCTTTCTCTCCACGCGTACCTGCATGCATCCTAGGTTCAGTCAAAAACATTATGTTCCACTTCGGGATTAATTTGATGTAGTCAAACTACTTTCATTGTAAGGGAATTTAGTTTGCTAAACTACATTTTCTAATTCGTTAATCCAACGCTGTTCTTCAGTACATACAAGTAACCGTAATTCAGACATGAAACTGAAGTGCTACAGATTCCATATACTGAATGCTCAAGGAGGCCTTGTGACAGCATGTGGTTTTCATTATATGGCTAAAGTCAATATATGGAATCTGTAGCTCGAGGAGACCTGGGGACAGCATGTGTTTTTCTGGGAATACGATACTGTTTGGCTTGGGATAAAAGGGGAAGAGAGGGGAGAGAAAGTAGGTTTTTGGGAGGCTGTTTTGGAGAGGAGCTTTTGGGAATGGAGTGAATGGAAGGTCTTGCAAGATTTTCATGTCTGTCTTGTATTGTCAAATAAAGTCACCTTTTCCAAGCCAAAAACCCTGCCTCTGAATTCCTGTTAACATCGGGGTAAGTGTTATTTTAATTAATAGCAAAATACACAACACAATCCACTGTTTCACTGAAGTCTTATCAACAACCTAAGTAAAATAAAAGTCTTTCCAAATGGATACATTATTCCTCAGCATACCTCAGCCATTGTGATTCCTGTAGCCTCTTCACAATTAAAGATGAATGCAGTTTCCTCCATTATCCCTCCGTGTGTAAGTTAGAAAATGTCCTTCCTTCTCTTTGTGAAAAAGACAGCGTTAGAGATCTTCTCTCTGTTATAGTTCTTCTCATGTGGGAGAGGGGCTTTTTTGTTCTGGTCTGCCTGAATCCTCCCCTCTCCCTCCCCCTCCGTCCTCACCCCTCCTCCATATTTAAAACAAGCAAAAACCCAGCCGCCCAGTCATTGACCAACCCACACCACTCACATGAATTCTTTCCCACCCACAGACTTTTAATTTATTGATATTTAAACATTTTTAACCAAGTTGGCTGACGTAAAAGTTTTCTTTTACAGCAATGACTTGGATTACAATACATACAATTCATTTTTTTATATTTCAGCCATACATACAAAGTTATCAATAATAATTATCAACAAACAAGTAAAGATGTAACTGGAATACAACGATTAAAAACAAGAACACTCAGTTATAAATATGGACTGTCTTGAAAAGAGAGATGGAAATAAATGAGTTAAAGGGGTCCTATTGTGCTTTTGGGGTTTTTCTCTTTCCTTTCGTATGTTACAGTACATAGCTTTTTGTGAATGTAAAAGGTATGAAAAGTTACAAAGCCCATAGTCCACGCCAAAGGGAGCTACTCTCTCTCACAGAAAACACTGCTCCTGAACTGCCTGAAATGCCTCGTTTGTAGTCTGCCGTTTTATTCCGTAACTTATCTAGGTCACTAAAGGCCTTTACCAGTGTTGGGACTACAAAAGTACAAAGTAACGCATTACCGTAATTTCACTACTATTCGCAGTCACTAGTAAAGTAACGTGTTATTATTCACATTGAGTAGCTAAATTACAGTTACTGAAAATGTAAATGGCGCCGTTACTAGTTACTGTTTTTTCCCCTATATTTAGCATTTTACTGATAGCAAATGTCTATTTCTTTGCCTCCTGATCCCTCTTTCCTGTTCATGCTCAAACCTGACTCTCTCCTGTTAATATTTCTGCGTGCAGTTTGGGAGCTGACCGTTATATACCCCCCCCCCCCCCCTTCTTATGTCCCCTGAAAGTCATTTCATTAACGTGAGGAAGAAGATTACAGTGAACCACACATGTTCTGGAGGAAACCATGGTAACTAAATTGGTAATGAACGTTTGCTAAGCGCTCGACTTTAGTGGTCATAGGCAACTTGGAGTTGTAAGCTAGGTAAACTCAGCATACTGGAGTCACAGCAACGGTACAAGCTCAAACAAAACGTATTGTTTGCTCATCTTATCTGGAGGGTGTCGGGGCCACAAACAGTATGGGAAATATATTGTTACTTTAAACTTAAATAATGTTCATTGCTTAGCATTTTCTGATACTTATATCATCATATTTCGTCTGCTTTGAATATGGGAATATTGTTTTGAGCTGTGAATGTAAGCCAGGAGTTTTGAGACTTGTTGGTTGGCCATTTGAGACTAGAATAAATAAGTATTATAACTTATTTAGCTAGCTAATCAATATCTTGTGTGTGGTTTATACAATTGCTTAGTAAACAATTCATGGTAAAGCCTGAACTTCAGAGTTTGAGTAAATTGGGAAACGCAAAAGTTAAACGTTAGTAACACATAACTTTAAGGGAGTAATCAGTAAAGTAACTTTTTTGAAGAGGTAACGAGTAACTGTATCTAATTACAAATTCCAGTAACTAGCACAACACTGGCCTTATAAACCGGGGGCGAAACGAAGAAACGACACAAAAATGCGAATGCAAATTTGACGCTTCAAAACTAACCTCATTGTGAATGGTTACGTTTTTATTCGCCTTACAAAAATCAAACATGTTTTGGGGAAAAAATTCCACTTTTTTCGCGGGCGAAACTTCGCGTCCTGTGTGAAAGGACCCATAACAAATCTATGCATTCGGGAAAAAAAACTAGTAATTTGCAATTTAATCACACGAATAAAACGTCCTGTGTAAAGACCTTAAGGCGTACATTTGCATAATGCCCACCTAGCAGATAGTTTGGCACGTCCTCAAACAGAGCCAGTCAGAGCGGAGGCCGAGAATTGAAAACCCTGTTTTTGTCAGTGCGAAGGCAAATTCCCTTTGCTTGGCCAGCTGACCAATCAGAGCAGACTTGGCTCGTTGGGAGGAGGCCTTAAAGAGACAGGAGCTAAAACGGAGCGTTTCAGACAGAGGGTGACTAGAGGTGCTGTAGACCCAGGCAATTGGAATAAAAAAAAATTGTTTATTGAACATTAAAACGTGTAAACCTATTCTAGTAGAACTCCTAAATAAAGGTAAAGTAGGAATAGAAGTGCTGTTCCTGGTGGAATGGCTGTAAATAGCCACGTATGTTCAAGTACAAAGACGAATATACGTCTGCCACGTGGGGTGATGACCCTGAGCTCAAACTTTTTTTGTTGCGTGCACCGCACAACATTGCTCGTCTCTAACGCAGGCTGTCGGAAAAGGCTTTCAGCATAAGCTGGTGTTCTAGAATCAACTCGGGCCTGCATCATTGTGGGTCAACGCACTCGCGTATACTGAAGCTCTGCAAAATCCCCTAGACACCCCCTAGTACTTCACACACTGCATGTCACTATTCACAAACCGTGAAAGAGAGAACAATGAATAACTACAGACGTTTTTGACAGTTTTATCTGTATTTTTTTTTAAAAATAAGTCACAAACAAAACATTGCACATCTTTCTTCAATAATTGTATCGCTCTTGAAGCTAATATATGTGATATATTTTTGATTGACATTAGTTTCTCTTATTTTGCACATTTGTGCAGTTGGCAGGTTTACATTTCATAGTACTGGCTAATGTAGGGATGAAAGAAAATATTGAATCAGTTGAGTATCGCAATATGTTTAGCAATACCGTATCTTTTCTGTATTTACTTTTAACTGATATAGCCAAGAGAAATAACCCAGGGTTAAACCTGGAGTTAACTTGCTAACCCCAAATCCTGCTTTGTGGCACAGGCTTGAACTTGAACATTCATAACCATGGTAAAGCGAGGTGCTGAAATTAATGGAACTGAACAAAAATTATAGAGTTATAATGCACACATCTTGTATTATATAATATATATTACAGAACATAATATTTTTGCAAAACGTTTATATGATTATCTCAGTCAAGGCATCGAGACGGCTTTTCTCCTTTGTGTATTTTTTGGTGTATAGTAAGGGGCCCCAATTAATTAAGATTGATTAAGATTATTCCCACAGACCTATAATATGGTTTTCATCTGGTGTATGTTTTTATGTTTTTTAAGGTGTGACGATTGAGTGAAGTTCTTCCCGCATTCAGAGCAGCGATATGGCTTTTCTCCTGTGTGTACACGTCTGTGTCTTACAAGGTTTGGGCGTGTCGGAAAACCTCTCCCACAGTCAGTGCATTTGTATGGCATTTGTCCTGTGTGCATTTTCAGGTGAGTGTTTAGTGCATGTAATGTGATAAAATTCTTCCCGCAGTCGGAACAGTGAAATGGCTTCTCACCAGTGTGTATTCTTATGTGTAGTTTAAGGCGTAATGATTGAGAAACGTTCTTTCCACAGCCAGAGCAGTGATTTGGCTTTTATCCTGTGTGTCGTCTTTGGTGGTTTTTGAGGTTTAAAACTGAGTTAAAGTTCTTTCCACATTCAGAGCAGAGATATGGCTTTTCTCCTGTGTGTGTTCTTATGTGTGATTTAAGGGTGTGACACTTTAGTGAAGTTCATCCTGCAGAGCAAAGATATGGCCTTTCTCCTGTGTGCATTCTTATGTGTGCTTTAAGGACTGACGAATGAAGGAAGTTCTTCCCACAGTCAGAACAGTTGAAGGATTGTTTCACAGTGTGTATTGACTGGTGCCTTTTAAAACTGGATTGCAGCAGGATTGGTCAGGGTTAAATGTTTTGAGGAGGTGCTGTAGAATATTCAGAATAAACAATTTGTGGCAGAGGGGGGCCTTGTTATTGCACAAGGAGGCCTCATGAACACATGTGGTTTACATTATGAGGTCAACAGTATGGAACAGTAGGTCGAGGGGAAGTCCAGAAGTCCTTTCTGGGAGGTAATTTTCTGGGAATACGGTTTGGCTGGGGAATAAAAAGAAGAGACCAGATGAGTTAAAAGTAGATTAGTAGTGGTTTTTTGAGAGTGAGGGAGTGTGTGGGTTTTGGAGGAGAAGAGAGAGGAGAGATGGGAACGGTGTGAATGGACTGTTCTGCAGGCTTTTCATGTCTGTCTTGTTTTGTCAAATAAAGACACCTTTTTCAAACCAAAAACATTGCCTCTGAATTCCTGCAAGTATCGGGGTAAGTGTGATTTTAAGTAGGAACAAAATACACAACAGTGCCAGGATGTTCTGTTGTACAGGGTCCAAGAAGTCAAAGAAAATACTCAATTAATACATTTTTTCCAATTAAGCACGACTTGTATACAACTAAAAAATTTTATTGAACTAATGGCCATTTACCAAACATGTATAAGCAAACACTTGATATCTAATATCTTACTACTTATACAACCAGGCCCTCTTTTGGAATATTAATCGTAAGTTTAACGTGCAGGTGTTTTTAAAACGGGTTCCTACTGCTGAGCCTGCACACAGCCATGTACGGCTCTTGTTGCTGCGCACCCACCTCCACCTACTTCAGGTCTGTTGCTCAGTCTCCATTAGGGGGAATCTGCGGACAGCTGCTCTTTACCAGTGTTACACGGTACACCGAAACCTCTGGACTTTTTTCGATACTTAGTCCATTGTATTTTAAAGAATGGTTACGTGTTAAAATTTTTCTTTCAGGTCAAATGTATATGCTGCATTGAGCGGATGAAAGGTTTAATTTTCTAGAATATACGCAAGATGGAAGTATATCCAAGTGGCCAAGATAGCGACATGTGCATGCAGTCGGTCTTTCCCTAACTGCACTATAAACGCAAGTTTGCATACACACCAAGTCAAAGTCTGTGTGCACTCCTGTCTCGCCGTGTGAATGGATCATCCTCAGGGGTAAAATTGGGTATATATATAGGATATTTAGGGCTACAGCCGAGAACTTGGATTACACAACGTCGCCGATGAAAGTAGCCATTTCAAAATAGCAAATGCAAATGCCGCCTGCAAGGTCTCGGGAATGTTAGTTGCTAAGCAACCAAAGTGCATCTCCAACCGCACCAAAAACTAACCATCGAACTGCCGAACATTTTTTCTACAGTGACCTCAGTCACTTATCACTGTGTCAGTCCGAAAGACAGCACAGGTGGCCGAGTGATAGGTGGATGGCAAGGTAGGGAGAAAAATAGGTCAGAAACTGATAGGTTTAATAACAAAATGTAAATTGCTCTCATATTTACACAATGTTATGATTTTACAAAATGATGCTATAACTAGTTTGCGGCAGGTTGCCTTCGATCTTTGGTAGCCAACTGTTACATTAAGCTAGCCGGCAAGCTCTAGTTAACAACACAGGAGTATTGCTCGGCCAATATCAGTCCGATTAATAATTTAATTGCAACCTTCGAATTCTGATTTGGGAATCGATTTCCATGGCAACGATCGAAAAATCGAAGCATCTGTGTCAGCCCTAGCCATATCCAGAGCCATAGAGAGACACCTCTCTCTATGGCTTTGGTTATATCTCTAATAAAACATTGTACATCACCTAACTGATGTTAAGGTTCGACCCCTCCTCGGGTTACCTTCCGAATTCGTTGATGGCAAGGAAGATCACTCAGACACAAGGATACAATATGAGATGATTAATTTATTATGACACTTCTAAGAATAAGAACAACACTTGTTTAATGCTAGATTATAATATGAAGCACAAGCATAGAAACAGAATAATTGCCTTTTTTGCAGATATGTAACCCTAATGGTAATATCTGGGAATGTATCAGAGCGGCCGCTGCAGGATAGATTCTAAAACTATTTCCCTTTCTCTCCCTCTCTTGTACTCTGGCCGCCCCCAGCCATATCTCGTGAGCCCGATGGTGTGTCTCAATCCCCCCCCCCCCCCCCCCTGTATGTCCTGTTATTCAGTTTCAATGGTTTGAGTGTTCTCTTCTCTAGATAACGGCCAAGCATGCTCTCCCCCGCGACAATCAGCACAGGCCTCAAGGTTATTCTCACAACACCTTATTGTTGCAACCTAATAGTTAGCTGTTTCACTCCTGCCATAGGGAGGATACTATTCTACACTGACTAAACAATTTACTCACAGGGTATTTATATCTAGATACTGTTTTTACCACATATAGCTTGTCAAACGGCTAACGTAATGCAAAGCAGCTGCTTGCTAGCTAAAGAGCTTAGATCCTCTTTTGACTGAATTTTGTTGCCGTTTTGGTAAAACTAGACAAATATCGGTAAGCTGAAAATAACACATATTTTTAAGTTGTCATTTTGTTCAATTTTGTCACTTCACGGACGTGCATGCTGACATGAGTGAGGGAGTGACATGACTGCTAACAAAAACAGACCTGGTGGCTACTTCTTCTATGACGTTAGCTTGATGATTTCCCCACTTTATTTTTTTATTAAATTACGAAAATCTTGGAAAATCGTCTTAAAAATGGCAAGACGAGCAAGCCAAGATTAACTAAGACAGACAGCTAAATAACTTAGTTGTGCTAACTTGCTAACTGCTGCTATATACTGCGGCAGAAATATCATGACCGTAAGTAGATCGCCTGCCAAGACCATCAGCAGCGTAATACACAGTGGTCAACCTGGTCAAGTGCTGTTGCTGTATAACATGTACTATATTATATTGTATCTATTTTATGTACTTATCTACAACACCTGTAGTTTACACTTTACTTTCTTACAAATACAATACTGACAAATATAATACAAGTGCTATTGATATTTTATATTCTGCATAAACACTTTGCCATGCAAATCTGATAGCTCTGATAAAGCTAACATTCTGAGTCCTTGCCCCCCCTATTTGTCCCCTGATCACTAAAATGCTTTTAAACAATACATCCTATTTTGAATCAGTTTGCAATTATACATTCCCCAAATAATTGTGAAAATGTAGCACGTATTTCTAAATATATAATATTTATTGAACTAGAGGGCATTTCTTTCAATAGTAAACTAGGTGCACAGAGTAGATCCTGTCCTTGAGCAGCCCCTCCCAACCAAAAAAAGTAACGTTACACAGCTTCCTCGTCATCGACATCACATAATTCTCCTTATCTATGAGCGATATTAACTCTAGAATAACTCTTCTGAAAATGCAATCAGAAATATTTTTATACATAGCTTACATTAACAGTAATACATAGCTTATATAAATGTTGTTGGCTACATTTATTGAAGTAAAGTTACCAGCCGCATATTATGATTTACTGACTTGAGTATTCCCCGATTATTAATGATAACCAGTTGGCCATGAGCATCAATATCGTTAAATAAAGTTTGAATGTTGAATGTTTATTTAAACAGTAAAATCTATTCTTTTTAACAATTTAACGTTAGCTAGCTAAATTTACTTTTTTCTTGTTACAGTATCTGGTAATGTAGCCTAATCCTATCCTACGGAAGCCCAAAGCTGCCATACGTTCAAATATTTTATTTACTCTGCTTTCCCATGATAACGACATAATGTAATGTGTTTTCTCGAGATCTCGGGTTATTTATGTCTGTTTTCCCGTAATAACGAGATAATTTAATTTGTATCGTTATTGTGAGAAAAATTAACCTGTTATGTCGGGAAAACATAATGAGATAATGACAAATAACCCGAGATCCCGAGAAAACAATTTAAATGATCTCGTTATCACGGGAAAACAGAGTAAATAAAATATATGAATGTCTGCCGGCGTAGGGCTTCAGTACTATCCTCTGCCTTAAAGGTGCAGTATGTCAGTTTCAATTTCTATAAATTACATTTTCTATGATTTTTTACGTTTATTACATACCTCCTGGAGGATATCATCAAACCAAACGCTCTGAGAGAAGGCGCACTATATATGAGCGCCCTGGGCGCCCAGCTTTTAAAAAATCTAGGGACGCCTGCTCCTCCATAACCAACCAGGAGAGTTTTTGCATGAAGTAAGGGCCACCTGCCTGTCAATCACCTCGCATGCACACTCCCAGGTAAAATCCCTGCTTACAGCGTCACCCTCCAAACAAGCTTGTTGTTACAATTTGCGTTGCTGACAAAAGTAGCAGCAGTGTGAACTAGTTGCTGGGCGGCTGAAGTCATTGCATGTCGTAGCAAAAGACGTGGCTTGTGTTAAGGTTGGACCCCTCCTCGGGTTACCTTCCGAATTCGTTGATGGCAAGGAAGACCACTCAGACACAGAGATACAATATAATGATTTAGTTTATTGATCACTTCTATTCAAAATCATATCACACAGAATATACTGATTATTTAAGGCACACAAGCGTATGTTATAGTTACCCCGTTTTAGCAGATATATGTCTCTAAAGCCAATATCAGGGAATGTATCAGAGCGGCCGCTGCTGGATAGATTCTAATTCTATTTTCCTTTCTCTCCCTCTCTTGTACTCTGGCCGCCCCCAGCCATATCTCGTGAGCCCGATGATGTGTCTCACTGCCCCCCCCCCCCCCCCCCCCTGTTATTCAGTTTCAATAGTTTTAGTGTTCTCTTCTCAAGATATCGGCCTAGCATGCTCTCCCACATGACAATCAGCACAGGCCTCAAGGTTATTCTCACAACACCCTATTGTTGCAACCTAATAGTTAGCTGTTTTACTCCTGCCATAGGGAGGATACTATTCTACACTTGTCAAATTGCCAAGATCAGTTTTAGAACGTTAGGAAGTATCGCACCAGATTTATGTCAAAAAGGCATTATTCGTTTACATGCATGTTGGATATACTCGGCAACGTTGCTATGCAGGGTGCCAATTGCAGCTAAATAAAAACGGTTGTCATGCACTAGCTCATACTACTAGGGGAATCAAATTATGAAATTGTTTTTGCTAACATTAGCTGTAGCCTATGTATGTCGTTACTAGGGAAACGGTCATTTGTGTCTGTGCTGGTTGCTTTGGCGTAAACCACTCAGTGTTACAGCATTTACGATCAGACTTTCGGGATTATTTTTGTTTCTCACCTCAGAATCATACCAGATCAAAACGCAACCGCTTTTTGCGTTGTTGGTGTGAACCAAAAATATGCACAACATACAGATGATTTATTAAACACTGCCTTGCTCAGACTCATAGTCAGAGCATGCACAGTCAGAACGCGCACGGGCATGTGTGTGGGATGGGCTAAGAGGGAAAGGAGGGACCAAAAACTCAGGAGGTTGGCCTTTTTGAGTGTTGTGATTCAAATTCTTGCAATTGTTTCCCCAATTCTCTAGAACTTACATTCTGCACCTTAAGTTACATTCAATAAAATTCGGAAGCCATGGCAGCAATAATTCTGCATTGATGGGCCGCTGCTACAGAATGCATAGCCGGAAACACTGTAAAATTGTAAAATAAAAAATAAAAAGATGAATACCTTCAAAATGGTGTGCACAGTTTAGATGTGGGATGTTGTAATAGTAACACACCACAAACGCTTTAGCACGTAGACTTCAGATTCTAGTACAGAATGTAGTTTTTTAATTTTTTTATTTTTGGCTTAGGCTGGCTGTTTCAAGACGCTATTATGTTTTACGATCACATTTATTATACAGCTTTTCCATAAGAGTCAACAAAATACTATTTTTATAAATGTCTATTCATTGATTAAGAAATAGATTATATAGATGTTGAACTTGAGAATGTAACTATTAAATGTGTCAACGCAATGAATTTAGTTGAACAAAAAATTGTAGGCTATTCTGTTTGTATTCTATTAAACGTAGAAGACACTGGACTTCAAAAGAATTCAGCTCTAAAAATTCTTATCAAACTTGAACCATAGCCTTTTGCGAGCTTCACAATTGACCAATCAGAAAGGACTACTTTGGTGGCGCCCCGTCTATCCCACTTAAACCCCAGGCTAACACAGTTGCGTCCTTTGTTTGAGCTTGAAAAAAGGTTGTTATAAGTTGTTTCCAATAGCCAGTTTTTAATTTTCCAAACAGGGAAAGTACAGACGTAAAGATAAAAAAATACTATTTTCCCAAAGTACAACAGAATACCACTACAACTACATTTTCGAGTTAGTTTCTCCAACCCTTATTATTCAGTCGTATAACCGTTATTCAGACACAAACCCCACTGTTTCGCTGAAGTCCCAGTAACAAGTGAAATCAAATTTAACCAGATTGTTATTCACCAGCATACCTCACCCATTGTGATTCCTGTAGTGCAGCCTCTAACCTCTTATGACTCTTATATAATTTGAACTAAATGCCCATCCAAGGCATACCCAAAGTAAATTGAGTGCTGTTCTTGAACCATTTTGAGTATATGCATGGTGTTGGTTTGTTTTGAAACTCAACACCCTGGAGTCAGAAGCAATGTATATGCTACTGGCATTGAGAAGTAGAAACTTGAACACACTAAAATAGAAAGATTTGTAATTCCGCCTGAATTTTTTCTTGCAAACAGAGGCCTGAAGATGACCATACTAGGACCTATAGGCTGGAAAACCCCATGGGACCACAGCATGAAGCCTTACCTAGTCCAACTTCACATGATGATAAGAATATAACACAAAATTAATTTCTCAAACAAGTTATTCTAAGGGTCCCTTTATGCGTTTTTGATAAAAGGACACTTGGACACTTTGGAGACTCCTAATGGCCTTTTTTTACAAAACTCACATACTTAGCTACAACTTTAGAATTTTTTTACTTTTCTCAATCCTGGTCTTGGGGACACCTTGTCGTGCATGTTTTAGATGTTTTCCTGCTCTCAATTAGGCATGTTCATTTGTACATATTAAAGATATAATATATATATAAAAAAGAGTCAAAACAAGTGCTATGGTGCAAAACTAGTTTATATAAAAACAAAGCAACCAGCAAACTATTTACATGTCCAAACTATTTCCAATAATCAGTAAATGAACAGCACTTTATGACGCCCATGTAGACAACCAAGGACATGAAGGATAACATGTCCTGCATTGTCAGATTGATCCACGGGTTGGAGGGTGGTGAATGGTGAGTTGAGCCAAAGTCATTGGTGTTTTGTATTATTGTCTGTAGAACAGTGGCGGGGAAAAAAAGTTGGAACAGCTGCAGGACTGACTATGTGGCTGTACTTATTAGCTGCTGTCCTGGTGAACGGGCAGGTCTAAAAGGTGGGCTGTGGTGGTGTTATGTCCGTATCGCCAACAGAGTTCCATCTGTCTCCAGATGTGCTGGTTGACGGCCCGGCTTGACTGCTGCCTCTCCCTTTTCCTCTCCCCCGTCCTCTGCCTCTTGCTCTTCTCCTGCTAGAAGAACCTCTCTGTGGAGTTGTTGGACGGGACTCCTCTCCCGATGACGGACTGTCTTCCTGCCTGAGCACCGCTGAGGTGTGGCCGTTTGTTGACTGGGAGAGAAGCCTCCAGTTGACAATCTTTATCAGAATCTGATGTTTGCCTATAATGCATAAACAAATAAATAAATGTTAGTCATTTACAAAACTAGACAAAACTTTACCATCTCTTTATCAGTAAGTCACAAACAAGAACCACACTGAAACAAAGGGAAGTTCTGACCTACCCATCTCTCTCCTAAGACATGCTAAACACCATAACAGTGAATCAGCACACACACACCTCCCATCCCCCCAAAAAGACTAAACACACACACTGAAACAAAGGGAAGGTCACACCCACCGATATACTGTACCTCCTAAGAGATGCAAAATAGGTAGATAGTGAAACAAAGGACCCCGGCGAACACGCACATCTCTTCCCCCCACGTGAAATAAACAGAAATAGGCTTATGCTTGCTTGTGTGCGCCTTTCTACAAAATGTGTATTCATAATTCAAACTAAAGCGTATTTCTGTCCAAATATGCAGTAATATATCAAAACACATAATGTATATCAATAATAAAATACTAACTTGTCGAGAGTTACGTCCTCTCCGTCAATAAACGATTTCAGCTTCTGACTCCATCTCTGAATTGTCACTTTCTTTATCAGTGACTTCATCGGCCGAATAGTCACTATCACGCCTCAGTATCTTGTCGATAGCTTGAAGTGCCGTGTAATTTCTTTTTATATTCCGTTTCGCCATGATTTTCTTTGCAAACTATCCAAAAATAATCAACTCACAGTCTCAAAGACGAGTCAAAAGAGCGCTCCTTACTGTACTACTAGTGCGTCATATGGCGCACGCGTAATGAACTGAAGAGCGATCTGTGCATGTGTGTTGCGCGGGACTATTGTGTGGTCAAGAACAAAGACCCTTCCTCAATGTTTGGCATCGTTTTTTTCAGAATTTCATTGGCAACAAGTTACGCCTATCATCCATTTGATTATTTGCGAGTGGCTGCAGCGTCTTCATGAAATCTGTAGGCAGGCCCTTCATCACATAGAGGTGTGACTGGTTGTTGCAGGGTCATAAAAAATACTGGATGATCGTATTGGGTAAAAAACGATGTCAATCGAAAGGTTAAAGGTTCGACCACCATTTTATAACAGGAGATTGATATGTTCAAATGTTTGCTGGGGTTTTGACGTCGAAATCCATGGAAAATTAGTAGCACATGCTGGCTACTGCTAAACGGTACTAGAGTAGCCCGTGGCTATGTTGGAGAGTAAAAATGTGTTTTGGACCAAATCTTTTACTGAATTGGACTGCCTGGACCCTTGTCGACGTAAGAAAATCTTTTTTGTGGAATATTATTGATCGGTGGATTACTTATGATGCTTCAAACGTGAGTTGACTACATATTTTGTAAGTTTGTTTGCTGGGTGGTGGTCTGTCACAGGCCTTGATTGCAGCGTCTGTGGTGCTCGTATCGTGAAACGGTTTTTAGCGACCGAATCACAGGAATCTCATCTTTCAAACAGTATCTGGCATGAGTACATACGTTAACATATGAGTTATGTATTTAGTCAGACACCCCCCCCCCCCCCCCCCCGATTTTAGAGAGGCTAAACAATTAAAGATGAATGTGGTTTCTTCAATTATCCGTCCGTGTTTAAGGTTTGAAAATGTCCTTCCTTCTCTGCAACGAGGAAGCCAGAATGATCTATTTTCTTTGTTATAGTTCTGCTGATGTTGTGAAGGGGCTTCTTTGTTCTGGTCTGCCTGACTACTACCCTCTCTCGCACCCCTCCTCCGAATTGAAAACAAACTAAAACCCAGCCACACGGGCGATTCTAAAGGGGTGGCACAGGGTTGCACCCGCCCCACCTCAAATATAATTGGTCCCCCCTAGTGCCCCCCCAAGGCTATTGGCCTAGAGAACTGTCAGGCTGACAAGTGACAACGGCCAACAACATTGGATTAGAGCGGTGTCAATCACTGTCCGAGAAAGCAAGAAAGATTGCTGCACAAGTTTTGAAATTGCCATTCAGACCCGAGTTCACCGTATGGACACACAATGTTACATTACAGTCTAAATGTAGACTGGAGTGTTGTATCTGCCACAATACTATGCACATAGGTGAACCTCCAGATAACAGCAACAGCAGTGAGGATTTTCGCTAGCTAGCCTATTCAAGTTTTTTTCAAGTGATTTTCAACACCATCTCCAAATTAGCTAAATAACTAATGTTAGTTGGAGATGGCTAACTGAGTAGCGTTACAGTAGGGCAAGCTTCTCGAACAATATCTTTAAGATTACCTTTAGATTGGCTTTGTTTTAAATCTAATATTTTACTAATTACGAGGGCATCAAACATTCCCCAGATTCCTTTTTAGACGTTTCTCGCATAGTATAGCCTGCCATATGAGTTATAACATTAGTAGGTCAGTCTCCGGTATAGATCAAAGCTATACTAGGCTAAATGGTTACTGACACGACGTTACACAACACCTAGGTTTTTTTCACATTCAATATCACTCACAAAGTTATTTCGTCACAGGCAGTTTACGATTACTAAATCTAAATCTAGTCAAACCGTGTCTCTGGACGTTATTTAGCATTGTTAGATAGCAGCCTTTCAAATGTTAGTTGCTAATTTTTTTTAACAGCGTCAGAGGGTAACGTTGCCGTTAACTTTACTAGTCAACACGCGAATTGATATCGCTTTTGGCTTGTTATGTTATGTGTAACGTTATACTATTTTTAAACCATTTCTAAATGTACCAATCCTTATGCCACATTCATTCAGATAGAGATATTTGTTAGACATTGATTTCAGGAGAATACTTTAGGATAGCTTTCTTTTCCTAGAACCTATATACATTTTTTTAGAACCAAAGCCTTATCTCCATCCAAACTGCGTGTACC
Source organism: Galaxias olidus (assembly GCA_026901105.3). Classification (NCBI taxonomy): domain Eukaryota; kingdom Metazoa; phylum Chordata; class Actinopteri; order Galaxiiformes; family Galaxiidae; genus Galaxias; species Galaxias olidus. Next base: position 68,641 of record JAPMUY010001418.1, read on the forward strand.
TTACCACCAGAGTAAAAATATAAAATTAGCATACCGTTCAAAGAAAAGATTTATGAATCATATTAACCTGGTCCCTTTCTTTAAAACCTCAAACTTCACACCCATACAAAAGAATAGCAACAGTTCTATTAAATAATTCAAACTTGATGAGGGAGATTTCGTTTTTGAGTCTTGGTTTTTATTCTGTAGTAGAGAGCCTTCCTATCCAAAAATACCTGCTTATGAAATTAACCATTATATTTAAGTTTTATTCCTAAAGATGCATAGTCACAACAAACCTCAGAGGGCCTATCTCCAGATTTTAATGCCATAGTTCCTTATTTTTGCTCTTGATAAGATGAATAGTTTTCTCTTGCTGGTATTTACAATTAGCTGCCAATTTTGTGGAATATTATGGTTAAGTTTATGATTTAATAGGTCATATTTTTTTAAGTAGAGATAAGTATAAGAATGAAAAGAGCACGGAGTCAGACACAGCAGGATATTTTCAGCTTCTTAAAAAAGAAACCATGTCAGCAAGATGCAGAGCAGTCCAGTGCAGGTCAGAGCCAACTGACAAGCAGCCGTGGGCCTGCTAGCTCAGTTCAGGATCAGGGCCAGCCTGAAGGAGCCAGGGAGGGCTATACCAGCAGCCATCTATCTGCAGCAACACGTGAAAGTCAGAACATGAGCCTGTTGTGTTTTCTTCCTTTTCTAGTTGATGTCACTTCCCAAATAAGCATAGTATCAATGGTAACTGATTAATTTTGTAGATATACCTAGTAATGAAAACTCCCACCAAACATCTGAGGAAGAAGAGGACCACTGTCAGGGCAGGCTTCACAGAAGTGTCACAGATTCTGAGGGTGACAGTGACAGAGAGCCCATCAGTCTCATCTGGATCAGAATTTGCTATTTCTGTTGGACCTCAAGGTATTTTGACAAACGCTGTTTTCCAAAGTTGTAGACCATGTCAATATGAACATAAATGAACAAAGATTTATGTTTATGTATATTTTCAAATATTTCACAATCTAGAGCTGTGGGTCCTGTGCAGCCGTACCTGGAAATGTTTCCTAGAAAACAGCAAGGAACCAGTGACAAGCGGAAGGCGTTTAATTCTACATGGTATAAAGAATATCCATGGATAGAATATTCACAGAGTCAGGACTCTGCCCATTGTTTTGTATGCAGACATTTTTCACTCCCCTCTGCCCCGCAATCCGCCTTCACTTCACTCTCTGGTTTTTCGAACTGGAAATAGGCCCTATATAAAGACGGTGGGTTTGCAATACATTCCAAATCTGAGTACCATGTAAATGCCATGTTGGCATGGTCTGAATGCAAAGGGGAGTTGAAAGTAACACATCTTTGTTGCAATCAATGGACAACGAGTACCAAAAAACTGTGGAAGAGAATCGGGGCTATATAAAAACTGTGGCAGATGTTCTCCTGCTTACTGCAACACAAAATATTCCCCAAAGAGGTCATCGTGAGTCAAAGTAGTCTGATAATAGGGGGAACTTTCTGGCCATTTTGGAACAAATAGCAAAACATGACCCAATTGTCAAGAAAAAATTGTCCTGTGGAAATTCTAAATACACGAGTAATACCACACAAAAAGAAATCATTGAGTGTTTAGCGGAGATGATTAGGAATAGCATCATCTAAGAAGTCAAAGAAAGTGGGGCATTTAGTGTTCTAGCCGATGAAACTAAGGACATGAAAAAAACTGAACAAATTTCACTTGTCCTGAGATATAACTACAAGGGGGCAATACATGAGTTTTTTACATTTTCAAAAAGCTGATCGTTTAGATGCTGCAGGCCTAACAGAGAATATCATCGTTGTCTGGAGAGATATGTGTTGGAGTACCAAACCAATCTGGTTGGCCAGGGATATGACGGAGTGTCTGCAATGAGTGGAAAACATGCAGGTGTTTCTGCTCGTATAAAAAAAGTGGCAAAATATGCATTCTATGTGCACTGCAACGCACATTGTCTGAACTTAGTATTAGTTGATACGGTCAAATCAGTACCAGATGGAGCATGTTTCTTTTCTTTGCTATAGAAGCTATATGTTTTCATGTCGGGCTCGTACGTTCACCACAAATGGTTAGATGTATGAAGGTCAGCCTAGAGAGCTTCAGAAGCTGAGCGACACAAGATGGGCATGCAGGCACTTTGCATGCCGTAATATGATGGACAGGCTACCTGCAGTGCTCTGTGTACTTGAAACAATTGCTGATGAGAGAAGTGGGGACAGGTCTGTGGAGGCTTGGGGCTTACTTGCCCAAATTGACTTATCTTTCATTGGGCTTCTAGCAACATTTCGCAAAGTACCAGGTGACAGCAAGCTTTTATCTGATATGCTTCAATCACCATCACTAGACCTAGCGAGAGATGTTGAGCTCATTGAAGCACATGAGCTGTGGGCAGAGGTCTTGGAAACAGCTCAAAAATGCAATATCAGCATTGAAAGGGTGACAAAAAGGCAACGGATGACCAGCTCTAAACTAAAGGGATCCGTAGTGACATCCACTGTTGGTCAGCGTATGGGTGACCAAGATGACAAGGATGGTTTTTGAAAGAATGTCTTCTATCCAATACTTGACTCAATGATTAGGGAGTTAGAAAAAGGTTTCTCCAAGCCCAACTGCAACTTAATGAAAGGTGTTCAAGCACTCCATTCTGACAACAACACCTTTTTAGAAGAGCAACCTCTTTTTTTGTTTGCAGAGATCTTTGAGTCAAACTTAGATGATCTGAGCCATGAGCTTCACCAAGCCAAAAGGATTTTGGAGAGGAAAAATAAAGAAGGAATGCAAAGCCTGACCAGTACATTGGAGTTTACTGTGTTTCTAGAGCCTTTTAAAGAAGTGTTCCATGAACTTTTCCACTTGTGCAAAATTGCTATTGCATTGCCAGTAAGCAGTGCCTCGTGTGAACGAAGTTTTTCCTCTCTGAAATTAATAAAAAATCACCTAAGGACCACTATGACTGATGAGCGACTGAGTGACCTGGGAGTCCTAAGCGTAGAACCACGAAGAGCTAAGTCCATTGATATGGACAAACTCATTAGACTATTTAGTAGCCAGCACAAAAATCGCATTATACAGCTGTTTTGAGGCTGTGGCAGTGCAATTGAACTTGATTAGAGACACCTATCGAGTGCTAATACCCTTTACACGCACACACCACAATGTTTGTATTACAAATGGGATAAATGAATATTTACTTTTGATGTTACTTTAGCAAAAGCAAGTTTTGTCCTATCAATAATAATACATGTTCATACAGTATGTTCCACGTTTTTGTAAGTTAAATAAAACATGTACTGGGCAATAAGTTATATTTCTGGTTATTTGTAGGCCTATGTGAATGTTCCAAGTATTATTTATGTATGTTTGGCTGCTATAATCTGACAATAACACTAGAAATTGGGTTGCCATAATGTGTGCACCTTTTCTAAACCTAAACCTTTCTAAACCTCTTTCTAAAGTTTTTGAGCGTTTTTTTTTTAACAAGTCAGCCCTGCCATTCAGAATTACACTTATTTTTATGTGATAATGCCTTAAATTTTAAATTGGCCCAAATGCAAATTTGTCGCTTTGTTTTTGTTGTCTTTTTATTCAGTTAATTCAATTGATGTAAAGCACTGTACAGTACTCACTCAGAAAATGTGCATGTTGTTACTTTACTAAACATCAATGAAAATGGTTGCCTGTACTCTGAAGTCATTTATTTGTAGTGGGTTTTTGATAAAATTTTCTGATTTCCATGGCCCCCCCTACTGGTTCTTGGTCTCCCATATGCCACCCCATTGAAAAAATCCTAGAATCGCCCCTGCAGCCACAGTCATTGACCAACCCACACTACTCACATGAATGAATTCAGTGTTTGTCTGTGGGATGTCTAAAACTAAATCTTCCTGAGCTTCAGTGTTTGTCTGTGGGATGTCTAAAACTAAATCTTCCTGAGCTTCAGTGTTTGTCTGTGGGATGTCTAATACTAAATCTTCCTGAGCTTTAATGTTTGTAATTTATGTTTCTAACATCTATGAGACTGGTGAGGTAAAAATTTTGTTTCTGATGTTAAGCTTTGAAACAGTAAACTGTTTCTAGACTGAAATAATATTGTAATAATAATATAGCCTCTCTCTTAGTTATGGTAAATACAAATTAGTAAAGACAATATAATGATAAGAAACAAGAACACTCAATTACGGCTTCTCTTGAAAAGAGAGATGGAAATAAATTAGTTAAGTTTAGTGTTTGTTGCTGATTGTTACATTGAAATGAAGCATACACGTTAAAGTTTTTTTTGTAGTTTAGTGTTTGTCCATGGGATGTCTAATACTAAATCTTCCTTAGCTTCAGTGTTTGTAATTTGTGTTTCAAAAATGTAAGAGACAGGGGAGGTAAAAATGTAGTTTCTGAAGTTGAGCTTTAAAACAAAGAATAAACTATGTTGCTTGACTAAAAGAATATAGTGTTTAGGCCTCTCTCAATTATATTGTGTTTCTTTGTATAGACGACACTGTCAACATACTCAGTTTTAAAGCATGAATATATAACACAGTCATGCAATCGGCATGTATCTAACTATGGAGACACATTTAAAAGGTTAAAAGGTTATTAAGTAACGAAACACCCAAAAAAAAAATAAGAGAATTAAAAGAGGATACTAAGTTTGCCTGCCTGAGATCACTAGGCATCCTAAACCTTAGAAAACACAGATTTTCTTGTTATGAACAAAAAGAGAACTTTGTTCCCTTAGTGATCCTCTCCGGTTGGGGGAGGTGTACCCAGCACCTCTACATTCTGGTATACCAAGGGTCCCTCGGGCAAACTCAAAAGGTGTTAAGAAGGTGTTATAAAACGTTATTCCAGGTGCACCACACAGCGAGAGTAGACTCTCTTTCCTCTGTTCTCATTCTCCTGGACCTCTATGCTGCTTTTGACACCACGAACCACCAGACTCTCCTTCTTACCCTTGAAGACCTTGGCATCTCGGGATCTGCGCTCTCCATGCTTACATCCTACCTGACGGGGCGATCGTACCAGGCAGCCTGGAGAGGGTTGGTCTCAAAACTGTGCAGCATCTTTACCGGGGTCCCTCAGGGGTCCCTCAGTCCTGGGCCCTCTCCTTTTCTCTCTTTATACAAAGTCACTGGGCTCAGTCATACATTCACATGGCCTGTCCTATCACTGCTACGCAGAAGACACTCAACTAATCTTCTCCTCCCTCCCACTGAAACCCAGGTGGTACAGAGCATATCTGCATGCCTGGCTGATATCTCAGCATGGATGGCAGCTCACTACCTGAAGCTCAACCCTGTTAAAACAGAAGTTCTCTTCATCCCTAGGAAGTCCAGCCCATTCCACGATCTAACCATCACCATTGATTAACACTGTGGTCTAAACTGTGTTAAATGACGCTGCATCTACCTAGCACTTCTACTTGATAAGTAATCGGCTGCACTCAGAAATTGTCTGTAGTTGGTTTGTGATGGTTCTGTTTTGTATCCTGATATTTAATATAGCACTTGCTTAGCGCTGATCTAGATGATTAAGTCAGGGATGCACTTATTTTATCTACATGACTTTTAGTTTGTACCTTATCTTTTTGTAGGCATTTTTTTTTTGTAAAACTTTTTAATGGTATGCCCAGTGTTTCCTTGATAACACACATAGTGGTTTATTTATTTTCCTCAGCATATTTTGTAACTATATTAATATGTAAAGTTCATATTTTTTTGTAATAAATGTTAGAAGTGTTTATCAAAGGCTTGACATATTTAAATTCTCTTGCACCAAAATCAGAACCACTAATGATATGGGGGGGGGGGGGGGGGGGGGAGTGTCCATCGGATAAAATCATAGCTGTCTGAAAAAAGAAAAGGGGGAGAAAATCACAGATTAAAGCTTTTGCAACTAAGTATGTGAGGTCAGTTTGATTCTGGACTAGAATGTGCGTGTTTCTCTGAGTTCTGAGGTCAGGGGTCAAAGTGACGTACTGCAGAGCCATCGTGACAGAGGACCTACAAAGACACAAGAGAGCTGGGGGGTTACCGCTAACGACACGTCTTCAGCCTGGCAGTATGGAAGCCCATAAGGGACTTTATTCAAATGAAAATGTAAACTTGAACATGCAAGTGCAATTCAACAATAGCATTATCACTCTCCACATTTGTATGTTATTTGAGACAAAATATAAATGAAAATGCAATAATTACATTTGCATTTTCAAATGTTGCAATGGGCATTCTGTGTCAATGTTCAAATTCAAATGCAAAAGCTGTTTGACATAACATTTTCAAAGTCCTACCCCGCCATACTGCGAACAATGGTCAAATGTGGTTAGCACTGTTGCCTCACAGCAAGAAGGTCCTGGGTTCAAACCCCACCTCAGCCAAGGACCTTTCTGTGTGGACTTTGCATGTTCTCCCCGTGTTTGTGTGGGTTTCCTCCCACCTTCAAAAAACATGCCGCATCCTCCTACCAGTGCCCTGACCAGTCACTGCTAATTCAACTGCAGTCGGTCTGTGTAAACAGGTTTGTCATAATATGTTGGGTGAGCAAGTCTGGCGCAAATTGCCTGCCTTGGTATCACTCAGTCTGAGTGTTGCGTTTGATAGCTGTCGGTCCATTCGTAGTGCGTTCTGTGCAATTAACTGGCGACCAATTTGTGTAAAGCGCTTTGAGTTTCCAGAAAAAATTCTAAAACAAAATCAAATGAATTATTACTAGAATACATAAAAACATTTAGGTTATACATAAAAGCAATAAAAATAAACAAATACAAATTTGTAGCAGCAATATAATTAGCAGAAACACGAACACTTTTACAAATATGGATTCTCCTAATAAGAGAAATGGAAATGAGCGCTTGTTTCTGCTCGTTCCATTTAAATGGTGCTTGTTACATGGAGAGTAGAAGCTGAAAGTTTTTGTCATCTGTAAAACAAATATAGCCATGACATTAAATGTAAATTAATGAAAGTGAGTAAAGAGGGCATGAGGCTTATCACATCCCAGTTTTTTAATATGTAGTATTTATAAACTGCTTCCCTCACAAATCTGTGGAAGAGATCAGAGCTCTGTTCTTAATAAGTAGCCTTTTAAACTATAAAGCGTTTTAAATTATAATACTGTTACTTTATGATATATTACAGAACATATAACTTATGTTTGTAAACATTGTAAATGATTATCTCAGTCAAGGCGGTGATATGGCTTTTCTCATCTGTGTATTCTTTAGTGTTTAGTTAGGGGCCCCAACTGATTAAAGTTCTTTCCACAGTCAGAGCAGTGATATGTTTTTTTCTCCTTCATGTATCTGTCGGTGCGCTAAAAGGTTTGACAATAGTTTAAAACTCTTCCCACAGTCAGAGCAGTGATGAGGCCTTTCTCCTGTATGTGTTATTTGGTGAATGTTTAGTGATTGCAGTGTAGTAAAGTTCTTCCCACAGTCAGAGCAGTGAAATGGTTTTTCTCCTGTGTGTGTTCTCATGTGTGTTTTAAGGTTTGCTGATTGATTAAAACTTTTCCCACATTCAGAGCAGTGATATGGCTTTTCTCCTGTGTGTGTTCTTATGTGTGATGTAAGGTTTGCAGATTGATTAAATGTCTTCCCACAGTCAGAGCAGTGATATGGCTTTTCTCCTGTATGTGTCCGTTGGTGTGTTAAAAGGGTTGACGATTGTTTAAAACTCTTCCCACAGTCAGAGCAGTGATATAGTTTTTCTCCTGTGTGTTTTCTTTGGTGATGTGTTAGACCAGACAATCTAGAGAAACTTGTTCCACACTCAGAGGACTGATATGGCTTTTCTCCTGTGTGTGTTCTGTGGTGATATGCTAGACTGGACAAATGAGTAAAATTCTTCCCACAGTCAGAGCAGTGATATGGCTTTTCTCCTGTGTGTGTTCTTATGTGTGTTTTAAGTTGTGACAATGCAGTGAAGTCCTTCCCACATTCAGAACAGTGATACGGCTTTTCTCCTGTATGTGTCCGTCGATGTATTAAAAGGTGTGCCGATCGAACAAAGTTCCTCCCACAGTCAACGCAGTGATATGACTTTTCTGCTGCGTGTGTTTTTATGTGTGACGATCTAGTGAAGTTCTCCCCGCACTCTGTGAAAAAATCTTTCCCGTGTTCAGTGTGTGTTTTGAAACCATAGACACTTGTGAAATGCTTTCCCTTTTCAAAGCAGTAGTGTAGATTTCCTTTAGCTTGATTTGTCATTTCAGTGGTCGTAACACTCCATTTCCCATCAGCCCCCAGCAGTTTCCTGCAGTCCTTTAACAAAATGACGGCTGTCTTTAAAGGTACAGGAGCAGAGCGGACTGCACTGTTGGGATTCGAAATAAACAGCTGGATTGGTCGGGGTTCAATGTTTTGAAGAGAAGACAGGATGTTCTTTTGTCCAGGGTACTAAAAGTCAAAGAAAGTAATCAATTAGTAAATTTTTCAAGAACAATTAATCACGATTTATATACAACTGAACTTAATTTTTCACAGTGGCTTTTGCTAAAATTTAAGAATAAAAAATTAGACACCTAATGATAAACATGTCTAGGTTGGAGAAAAGTGGACCTGCATGCATTTTATGAGGATTTTATAACCAGAAAGAAAAAAATCATTATAGTGTTACATTATATACTCTAATAGTTCAATATATATAAAAAAAATATATAAAAAGATTATTATTATTATTCAGCAGTGATGTAGAGTAGTTTCACTACTCAAATCCTGTACTTGAGTGAAAGTAGAGTTACCCTCGGTAAAACTTCCACTTGAGTATAAGTGCAATAGTACTGGCCTAAAATGTACTTAAGTAATAAAAGTACCGTGATTTAATATAAGGTAATTAAGTTAGTCACTGTTACGTTACAAACTAATTTGAAACAGCCTGCTAGCTAACGTCAATGTATATAACAGGCAGGTCAAACCCAACAGCTGCAATGTTGTCTTAACGGGATTAAATTCACGCAGCAGCGACTGAAATCGCGCTGTGTAGCGTTTTGAAACCGTTTGAATCACCACAAATATAACGTTTTTGTTGGTCTGAGCCTGTTCAGTAATTCAAATGTAAACCTCGTTTCACAACATCGATAGAGCTCTTGCTAAGTCACATTTAGCTTTCAAAGAGCGCAGGTTTTGTTCTTGCTTGAACAAATCCTTAACTGTAAGCAGTTTGATCAAAAAATGTATGCTTTATTTAATATCAAACCACTGATGTACTGATTTAAGCATTTATTCTTACTTCATGGACAATTCAATCTTTCAATATACTTACGGTTAAAACATCGTATTGTAATTTCAAAACTCGCCTCGGGTGGTGCTCGGCTCTGAACTTTGTTCTAAATGCTTTATTTTGGTAAAAAACGGGCACCGATTTTGCCGCGCACCAAGTCTTGAAGTCTTCTTCCCTACCTGGTCCCATACCTTTTCACGGTCAAACTTTGATTCATTTTGAAGTAAACCCCTGTACCTACATGACCTTAAGTGGAATAAGCAATTTGTAAACAATAAGTTATTTAAAATACGTGCTATATACTTTACCTGTGTTGCTACTAACCTAAATTTAATACGTCGGTCGAGGCATTTCATCTCTGAGTCGTCCAAGGCCTTTGAAAGATTCTCAGAAAAAAAAAAAAAAATCGATCCTAGGCAGAGGAAGAACCGCTCACTCAAAGTTTTCCGTGCCTTCGCTTCTTTAGGACAGCTCAAACAACCGCCATTCTCCACTATACTAGTATTTGAGTCGCTACTAACTTTAAATTAAATCCGTCGGTCGGGGCCTTTTAACTCTGAGTGGTCCAAGGCCTTTGAAAGATTCTCAGAAAAAAATCAGAAAAATCGATCCAAGGCAGAGAAATAACTGCTCGTACCTTCACTTCTCCAGGACAGCGGTAAAACACACGTCATTTTCCACTATAGCTTGCAAAATAGTTTGTTTTGATTTAGAAATCAGTCACGTGGATTGAAATCCATAAAGCCAGACCTATTTTCATTGTTTTATGTAAACTTATGGTAATGTCAGTCAGTTTGCTACTATTACATAGGCCTATAACACATTTAATTTTTGCTTTAGCTATGCTGACTGATTGTGAATGTAAGTGATGCTCATCAGTAACTTTATCTGTACCAAGATAAAAGGCGACCTAGTTGTTGCATTCTTCATAATTTTAAGTAGGCCTATCAAGCCAGTTAAGAATATATTAATTATCAGCGGAAATGAAAAACTATTCATATTTAAAATACTTCTGCTTATGAAGAACAACGCGTGATAAGAGTTTGAGGTAGCATTTCAATTGCTGTGAGAAAATCGGGACCTTTCCTTTCATCTTTTGTTTTCCTCTATGTCCACCGGAAGCGTTGGTTTCCTTAAAGATCGCGTTGAGTGGCATGATCAGTACGGATGCGTGCCTGAAAAATCAGTGCATTAAGAAAACAAGAAAACCTATTTATTAGTCAGATGGTTTATTGCCTTAAGGTTTGCAGAGCAGACTGCAGAAATTAGCAGATCGGCTACTCGTAGACAGCTAAAAATACAAGATCAATACAATACAAGCTCATCATCGTAATGAAAAATGAAATATAGGCTATAATGTAGGAGTTTGTCGGGCAGAGAGCTTTGACTTTTGCCAGATCGATTGGGCGAGAACTCTGGGGGGAGGCAGGGAAAACGATAGTATTTCAACGAGAGAATATGCCAGTTTATTACCGCTTTATAGGCTAAATAAGCAGATATGTACAAATAATACTGAGCAATGATCTTGGAATGGGACCTACATTTTACTGAGATGAAATGTGATTTCGATCGGGTGATTATCTGGCACTGATTATTTGAAAATAATCAAATAAAAAATGATTTTTTTTTTTTTTTTTTATTAATAAACGTTTAGTAAATAACACAAATTTGGAGCACTGTTTAATCACTTGATTAAAAAAATAAAAATAAACTGCGTTTGTCCTGTCCAATAACGTTAACTTCAAGTGATTAATGTTAGCTCCAGCCTGCGTTTGGTGTAATAACGCGGTGCTGCTCAAGAGTTAATAATTACTTACAATAGCCATCATCAGGGGTGAAAGTAAGCCGGTACGGTACACGGTAAGATTCACTGACGGTACGCAGTACCAGAAAAAGGTCTGCCAAAACTGACGTTATATAATGGGTAGTTCCAGGGTGCGTTCCGATCGCCTAGTAGTGCACTACAAAGGGGAGACTCTCATACACAGGATGCCCTCAGTTGTTTTTTAAGGAGTCATCCAAAGAGTTCACATCCTTTTTGACTTGGTGAGTTTACATTTTATCTAATGTAACATTTGATCTTGCAGACACTGATCATCTGATCAATCATTTATCATGTCTACCCTCTTTCTCTCGTAATCTTCCTCGATTCCCTCTTACTCATTAAATGGCATTAGTGTTTTTAGGGAGTGGCATGGTTGGTACTTATTCTGGGGAGCGCGAAGATGGGTGGTGTGTGTTCGATTGTGGTTTGGCCGGTCTGACCCAAAAATGCCAGGGCCGATTTTTTGTCCCAGTCCAGTTCTGATTGTCAGTGTTTTAAGAATACAAGCTTAAACCAGTTTGTCAATAGTTTGATATGAAATAAAACGTATATTTTTTAATTGAACTGTTTAAAGTTAAGGATTCTTTAAATGTAAGAACAAAACCTACGCTATTTGGAAGCTAACAGTGAATTAGCAAGGGCTCTATAGATATCAACACTTATATGTTGTGAAACTAAGTATTACTTTAGAGTGACTTAAAATACTCAGATCAACAAAAACTTTACATTTGGGTCAATTTAAACTGTTTCAAAACCATACGCGGGGCGATTTTCTTCACTGCTGATCGCGGTTCTACAATAACTTTACTGTAGCTGTTGCGTTTGTCCTGCCTAGTCTTATTGACAAAGTTAGATAAACATGTAAACAGATTAATTGTTATAATTGAGCATACCTTAGCCATTGTGACTCCTGTTGCTTTTTCACAAGCAGAAACGCATGCGGTCTCGTCAATTTCCACACCGTCTGTAAGTATGAAGGTCCTCACTTCTCTGCACGAAGAAGCCACGGTTTGATTTATTTTTTCTATAAAAAATTATTTGTTCTGGTCTGCATAAGAATGTCTTCTCCATTTTCTGACCACTACTCCGTATTAAAAACAAACGCCACTCCCATGGATTCTTACAACCTCACATTGTGTTCCACACGGACATGCATTTCTTTTTTAAACGTTCCGCCTTCGTTCTAAAAAAATATCAAGTCCACAAAAACAGCTTAAAAAATCTCATTCCACATGAAAACGCAAATACTATTTACCTGCTGTGCTTCGTAGAGCAAGTAAAAATCGCCTCATCAACTAAAATAATGGCGCTCACGCTGACGTAAAAAAGCAAGTAACGTCGCACACAGACGGTAAAAGGCAAAAATTCTCGCTGTGTCTCAAATCGCATACCACAACTTTTTTATGTTTTATCTTTTCAAGGGCTGTTGGAGGAATGAGGAGTATGGAGGACGCAGAGTGTCAAGTGAAAAGTAATATAGTGGTTCCTTCCCTTATTATTAATTCGAAATTTAAAAGACACATTTAAAAAGCAGTTTATAAAGTCTTGTGTAAATGGGTAATTTTTTTTATCTAATTTACAAAAAGTTTATTTTATATATATTTTTATTGATGTATTAATAAAACTAATAACAAAGTGTTTTATTAAATGTTATTTAAATCGTTTAATTAAATATTGCATTAACAATCAAAACATCTACATGCTTTTCAAACGTATACATTAATAAATCCAACTTCAAATCAATTTAACAAACAACATTAACTAACACACATTTGTATGGAAGCCCATAAGGGACTTTATTCAAATGCAAATGTAAACTTGAAAATGCAAATGAAATTCAACAATACCATTATCACTTCCCACATTATGTGTTATTTGAGACAAAATGTAAATGAAAATGCAATAATAACATTTGCATTTGCATTTTCAAATGCTTAAATGGGCATTCTGTGTCAATATTAAAATTCAAATGCAAAAGCTGTTTGACATTACATTTTCAAAGTCCTACCCTGCCATACTGCGGACAATATTCAAATGTTAATTCAAACAAAAATTTAAATGCAATATTAAAAATGTATCCTCATTTTCCAATTGTGCAAGCATTATTTATGTCACAATTAAAATTAAAATGCAGTTGTCAAACAATATGAAAATGAAAAGGAAATCGTATTTGCCATTGCATTTTCAAACACTTCATCTTCAGTACTACGCTGTGGAGTGGACAAAATGCTAATGCAATACGCGAATCAGCGCTAGGAGTCTATTGCATTTGCATTTTCAAGTCACCACGCACTCTTTGGGACAGAACATGAACATTCAAATGCAATACGTTAGTCCTCTCATCAAGGCGGGTCTAAAGTTAGGATGTCACTTCCTCGTTTAGTGACTTGCTTCGTTACCCTTTTACAAACTCGTTGTTGGAGCTGCTATTTTGCCAGTCCTTAGTCATCCTTTTGTGCTGCAAGTTCTATGTTTTTGCATTTATTAAAAGAAGTACATTTATTAAAATCTCTCTAATTATTCACAATGACAGAGCTGAAACGAAGAGAAGCCGGACAGTCATATAGCTGAACGCTTGCTGTGGGCTAATAGATTGAGCATTATTTTCAACTTTCACGTGCATGTTTACACTATTAATTATCTGAATCATACTGTATAAATAAACTCATAGCACAATATGGGATATGGGTGATAATATGAAGGCAGGATTCTACCACATTAGATTGGACAAAGCTATCTAATTAGAAGGTGCATTATAAACGCTGCAAATTTCTTCTGGAAAAGGTTTTAATGTTTTCATAAACGTTCACACCTATAGTTTTAATAATGTATTATAAATATGTGCCCATAGGTAGTGTTGCGCTTGTTTTGGGCAATTTTATTAAGGTAAGTTTGCTCATTTGTCTTTCAAGAGTTAGCCACACAGAGTGTTCATCTCTGCGGCAATGGCATAGGCTTGGCTGGTGCGGGAGACACGTCCACGTCGGTGCCAGAAATGGAGTGGACCGAAGGCCTACTCTGCAATACATACTTTCTCTGTTCTGTCGCGAATATCTGTTAATGGCAAAATTAGGTTGTCAAATAGCCAAAGTGGTTATCTCCTGGACGCACCGGACACACTGCTAGCGACAGCTTGCACTATTCTAAGTGACAGAAGGAGGAAGTGAGGTCCAAACTTAAGACCCGCCTTGATGAGAGGACTGACGGATTGCATTTGAATGTTCATGTTCTGTCCCAAAGAGAGCGTGGTGACTTGAAAATGCAAATGCAATAGACTCCTAGCGCTGATTCACGTATTGCATTTGAATATTGTCCACTGCATAGCGTAGTACTGAAGATGAAGTGTTTGAAAATGCAATGGCAAATGCGATTTCCTTTTAATTTTCATATTGTTTGACAACTGCATTTTAATTTTAATTGTGACATAATTAATGCTTGCACAATTGGAAAATGAGAATACATTTTTTATATTCCATTTTAATTTAAGTTTGAATTAACATTTGAATATTGTCCGCAGTATGGCGGGGTAGGACTTTGAAAATGTAATGTCAAACAGCTTTTGCATTTGAATTTTAATATTGACACAATTCCCATTGGAATAGATACAGCATAGTATCGCAAGATGAATAGATACAGCATAGTATCGCAACATTTTGCATGGCAATATTGTGTCGATACACGGACGTCAAGTATCTATCTTTTCTAACCCAACCCAGGGGGGTCAGGGGTGAGTCGTGTGCGTTACTAGTTTACAATAAGACTAGCTGGTTCTGATGGAACCCAATGTCGCTGGTATTAACGTCAAGTGAAGTTAGTCAGAACTCAGAACAGCATGTGACGGCAATGCACTCATTTTATCGTTTTTGTATGTGAAATATTCCCACATTGGACTTTGTTTTAACTTGCTTAATGCAAAAAAAGTATTGAGTGCATACGCCTCAATAATTTAATAACGGGCTTTGTTTTGTCATTATGCGCACTACATTAAGTTGGCAGACAGACTTCTCATCCAATAACCACACAGACGAAGGAGGTTCAACTCTGTTTATTGAGTCACTGGAGATTTTTAAAACTGAAAAAGCATGTGTACTTCCGATACACTGATCAACACAATGTAAATCAGGCAGAGAACGTCTTCGGCGCTAACAACAAGTAACTAGCGTCTCCTAGCAGCAATGTGATGACATCACTCAAACAAATGCTTCTTTTAGGCACTAAACACATACGGGATAGGAAGACAACACAAGGGGAATTTCTACCAAAAGACAAGGCCTCAAACTGTTCGATTTAATCTTTTAATTTGAAACTCTTGATCGATGAAATTATTAGTAAAGATAATCGGTTAATCGTTAACATCTCTAGTGACAATTGATTAAAACTATCCACAGTCAGAGCAGTGATATGGCTTTTCACCTATGTGTGTTCTTTTGTGTATTTTTAAGTGTGACGATCTAGTGAACTTCTTTCCGCACTCAGAGCAGTGATATGGCATTGCTTCTGTATGTAACCGTCTGTGTCTTGAAAAATTTGAGGACTCGTTAAAACTCATTCCACAGTGAGAGCAGTGATAAGGCTTTTCTCCTGTGTGTGTTCTTATGTGTCTTACTAAGTGTGACGGACTATTGAACTTCTTTCCGCATTCAGAGCAGTGATATGGCATTTCACCTGTATGTGTTCTGTGGTGATATGTTAGAGAAGACAACAGAGTATAATTCTTCCCACAATCAAAGCAGTGATATGGCTTTTCTCCTGTGTGTGTTTTAAGGTTTGACAATATAGTAAAGTTCTTCCCACAGTCAGAGCAGTGGCACGGCTTTTCTCCTCTGTGTGTTCTCATGTGTTCTTTAAGGTTTGATAATCGAGTGAAGTACTTCCCGCAGTCAGAACAGTTGAAGTATTTTTTCACAGTGTGTATTTTCTGGTGCCTTTTTAAAGTAGAGACACTTGTAAAATATTGGCCACATTCAAAGCAGTAGTGTAGATTTTCTTGAGCTATTTCTGTCTGTTCAGTGGTTGTAACACTCCATTTCCCATCAGCCCCCAGCAGTTTCCAGCAGTCTTTTAACAAAATGACTGCCGTCTTCAAAGGTAAAGGAGCAGAGTGGACTGCTCTGTTGGGATTCGAAATAAACAGCTGGATTGGTCGGGGTTCAACGTTTTGAAGAGATGTCAGGATGTTCTTTTTTCCATGGTCCTAGAAGTCAAAGACAGTATCAAATCACTCTTCTACTTCTGGAAAAATTAAATGTATATTGAACTAAAGGCCGTTTACCAAACATGTATAAGCAAATAATTTTTACATCTAACCTTTTCATGCTTTTTAAAACTATGCACACTTCTGGAATGTTACATAAACAAAAATTTGCCAAATCTTCTTAAAACACCAGCATTTGCCAATGTGAAAAACTAAGAATGAACAATTATATTCACACATATTAATAAAAAGATCTAGGCTGGATGCCGGTGGAATTGTTTTATTATAACTGTTAGTGTTACATTATATGCTCACAGTTCAGGTTTTCCACTCAGACATCGGCTTATCTCCACGTCACACCATTTACTCTCTGGCTTAATTTAGTATAAAGCATTGACATACGCTCTCTGGCTTAACTTAGTATTAGATTAGATTGCATTTGATATAGCGCTTTTCTTTTAATATCACTAATTGATTGCACTTGATTTAGTGCTTTTCTTTTAATATCACTAATTGATTGCACTTGATTTAGTGCTTTTCTCAACACCCAAAGCACTTTACACTGTAGGGGGAGGACTCAAAGTTTGGTCACCAATGTGTAGCACCCACGGCAGCCATTTTGTGACAGACTTGCTCACCACACATCAGTGTATGACCTACTGAGAGCCACAAGGGGTAGGAGGAGGGAGTAACTAGCCAATTGGGAGCTGAAGGGACTATTAGGTGGCCAGGGTTGATAAAGGGCCAGGCAAATGTAGCCAGGACACCGGGGTTGCACCCCCACTCTTTATAAGAAGTTTCATGGAATGTTTCGTGACCACAGAGTCAGGACGTCCGTTTAAAGTCTAATCCGAAAGACACACTGTACTGTCCTGAGGGATTGGTCTGCCACAGACCAGAGGGTAGCGTGATCCTTACTGGCCAACCAACTCAACTTCCAGCAGCAACTGGTCACCCATCATCCATTCAAGGACTCACCCTGCTTAGCTTCAGAGTAGGGTTGTTAATGATTTATTCGATGATCGATTAATCTTCATTGAGAATTTATTCGATCAAGAGTTTCAAATTAAACAATTAAATTGAACAATTTGCGGACTACTCTATTGGTTGAAATTCACAGCGTGCGATTAAATTATTGAGGCGTATGCGGGTGTTAACTTCAAACCGAAGAGGATGAGCTGCTCAACTCTGAAATAAGCAAAAACAAAGTTCAGTGTGGGAACATTTCACACACACAAAAAAAAAAAGTGCATTGCCACCACTATTACGCTGTTCTGACTAACCCAACAAGTCTCTTGACGTTAAAACCAGCGACATCGGTTCCATCGGAACAGGTATTTTCAGCAGCTAGCTGTAAACGGCAAACAAGCTGCAAAGTATGGAGGGGAGAGTGGAAGGGGAAGGGGGAACACTCTTTTACAATTTTAAATGGCCCCTGTAATGTATGGTACACTGTGTAGAGATCACTGTCACTTTAAGAGACGTGTGTGGAAGGTTCTGGGTACCGCTGTACAAAAGACTATTACACTAACCTGTTCAGTAAAAGACACGCTTTTAGTTACCTCCCGAAGTCGTCTCCTTATTTATGTCACGTAAGACAATGTACGGACATTACATGGTGTCAGAAGAGGGATTTACTCGCATCTAAAAGGAAGTTAACGCCATGGCAAAGTTTAATCCACCGAGTGAATTCAAGTTTGATCGCCCCGCTGACTGGCCAGAGTGGAAACAGAGATTTTCGCGCTATCGGCTAGCAACAAAGCTAAATAAGGACAATGGAGAAATACAAGTGAGTTCTCTCATCTATTCTATGGGGAGCGAAGCTGAAAAGATATTCAGCTCGTTCAACTTTGTTAATGAAGACGAAAAGAAAAACTTTGACGCTGTTCTCAAGAAGTTTGACGAGTATTTCATCCCCCGCCGTAACGTTATACATGAGCGGGCATGTTTCTATCAGCGCATCCAGCAGCCCGGGGAGACCGTGGAGCAGTACATACGAGTGCTGTTCGAGCGGGCCGAGCACTGCGAGTTTGGCGACAAGCGAGACGAGCACATCAGAGACCGCCTAGTTGTGGGCATCCAGGATAAAGGACTGTCCCGTAGGTTTCAACTCAAAGCGGACTTGACATTGGCTGAAGTTATCGAACAAGTGCGACAGGCGGAGGAGATTACTAAGCAGGTCAGTCTCCAGTCTAACCCGCCGGAGGTTCAGCTTGCAAATGTGAACATGTTACGTCGTCACAGCGGTCCACGAACAGACAGAGGTGGGCGGCACAGGCAGCGGCAGGACATCAGCAGCCGCCAAGGGACTCATAAGTCGGAGGGCTGCGAGAGATGCGGTAAGCCCAAGCACACGGACATTAACAGATGCCCCGCACTCAAGAGCAAGTGTAATAAGTGTCACAGGCACGGACATTGGGCGCGTGTGTGTCACTCCAAACAAGTGAGAGAAATCACAGAGGAGGTGAAGCAGCCATACTTCCTAGGGGAAATTGGCAGAAAGACCAGCAACCAGGATGACTGGACAGTTAACCTGGAGGTGAGCAACGTCCCGATAACTTTTAAAATAGACACTGGTGCAGATGCCACAGTCATCAACCTAAAGACATTTAAAATGATGAAGCCCAAAATTAGACTTGATCCGCCCGACACCAGCTTTGTTAGTCCAGGAGGAGACCTCAGCTGTGTGGGGCTATTTCAGGCTACTACAAAGTATAAAGAGAAGCAGTACTCCTTTAAGATCTACGTCATTAGAGGAAGAGTCAGCTGTCTTCTAGGCCTTCATGAAGCTGTAGACATGAGTCTTGTGAAACGGGTTGATGAGGTCAGTGCCGTTTTCAGATCAGGTGGACTACTGGATACAGAGCCAGTGAAAATAGTCCTACAGGATGACGCCCAACCATATGCTGTGCACACAGCGAGGCGGATACCTCTGCCGCTCGTCCCTCTTGTAAAGAAAGAGCTCCAAAGGTTGGAAAATGAAGGCATCATAGAAAAAGTGACCCAGCCAACTGAATGGTGCGCAGCCATGGTGCCAGTTCTCAAACCCAACAGGCAGGAGGTTCGTTGCTGTGCGGATCTCCGGAGGCTTAATCGAGGAGTGAAACGTGAAAAGTACGTGCTGCCTACTGTTGAGGAAATACTGCCTAGACTCGCAGGGTCAAAGGTATTTACTACATTGGACGCAGCTAGTGGCTTTTACCAGATACCTTTGCATGAGGACGGTAAAAAGCTCACCACCTTCATCACCCCGTTTGGGAGGTATGCCTTTCGACGCCTACCGTTTGGGATCACAAGTGCACCGGAGATTTTCCAAAGAAAAATGGCCGAGACTCTGGCAGGACTGGAAGGGACCGAGGTGTACATGGATGATATTCTCATTCATGGGGAAAACGAGGAGATCCATGACCAATGCTTAGCAAAGGCCCTGAAAGTCATTGAGGCAGCAGGTCTCAAGTTGAACGAACGCAAGTGCAAATTCCGGCAGGACCAGGTTCGTTTTCTGGGTCATGTTATCGACAAGGCAGGCGTCCGGCCCGACCCAGAAAAGGTAGCAGGGATCGAGAACTTTCCCCAGCCAAACAACGTCAAGGAACTGAAAAGATTCCTGGGGTTGGTGAACTATTTGGCTAAATATGTCCCAGAGCTCTCCACAGTGGGTGAGCCACTCTACGCGCTGCTGAAAAGGAACGTGGAGTGGGCGTGGGAGGCCGCACAACAGACTGCTTTCCAAAAGCTCAAAGCCCTGCTGGTCACAGCCCCAGTTCTAGCTTTCTACGACACCAACAAACCAACTGTTGTGTCAGCTGATGCTAGCAGTTATGGACTGGGCGCCGTCCTTCTCCAGCAGCACAGGGACTAGTGGAAGCCCGTGGCTTACGCGTCCAGACGGCTGAACGACGCAGAGACCAGGTACGCTCAAATTGAGAAAGAATGCCTAGCCAGTGTCTGGGCGTGTGAAAGATTTGACAAATACCTATTTGGACTTGACAACTTCAGACTGATAACTGACCACAAACCCCTAGTGCCCCTTATGAACAGTAAGGACTTGGACAAGGTTCCCATTAGATGTCAGAGACTGTTGATGAGGCTCATGCGGTTTAGTGGATTAGCTGAGTATGCACCAGGCAAAACACTAGCAGTGGCAGACGCTCTGTCCAGAGGCCCAGAGCAGTGTTATGGTGACAGAGTTTTTCAGGAGGATGTGGCCGCACACATAGATGCTGTTATAAGTCAGATACCAGCCACACCACAGCGGATCAGTGAGATAAAGCACAGCACAACTAATGATCCACAGCTTCAGACTGTACGCAGCTTTATTAGGACAGGGTGGCCCGAGTACATAGCCAAAGTCCCAGAGTCAGTGAGGGATTTTTACCAGGTCAGAGGAGAGCTATCTGAGCTAAACGGCTTAGTTGTGAGAGGGAGCCGCATGGTTATACCTGTTGGTATGAGAGAGGTGATTTTAGACAGAATTCACGACGGGCACCAAGGTCTCACCAAGTGTAGAGAGAGAGCACTTCAGTCAGTTTGGTGGCCCAAAATGGGACAAGACATCATTACTAAAGTGCAGCAGTGTCCTTTTTGTATGGAGAATAGGAACACACACAGGAAAGAGCCTTTACTTCCAACTGAGCTACCATCTAGGCCATGGCAGAAAGTAGCAGTAGACCTATGTGAGTTTAAGAAGCAGAACTACCTGGTTGTATCTGATTACTTTTCTAGGTTTTTGGAGGTTTTACATTTACCTACCACTACAAGCAGCCAAGTTGTCTCCAGGCTTAAGGCTACCTTTGCGCGTTATGGTATCCCAGAGGTGTTAGTGAGCGATAATGGTCCACAGCTATCTTCGGCTGAGATGAAGGAGTTTAGTAAGGACTATGACTTTACTCACATTACATCAAGTCCCCATTTCCCTCAAAGCAACGGCCATGCAGAGAGGGCTGTACAAATCGCAAAGAGCATCCTACGCCAGGACGAACCCCTCCTCGCTCTGATGACATACAGAGCCACACCCAGCTCTTCTACAGGAGCCAGTCCAGCCGAACTGTTAATGGGCAGAAAATCAGGACGACCTTGCCCATTCTGCAGGACAATCTGAAACCAGGCTGGCCCGACATGGACAAAATTCGACAAACTGATGACACGGCCAAACAAAGGCAGGCATACTATTACAATCGCCGCAATGGAGTGCAAAGCCTGCCACCACTGAGCTCAGGGGACTCTGTGCTCACAAAACTGGATGGACAGAAACAGTGGGCAACTCCTGCTGTTGTTCAAGGCTCCAGCTCCACACCTAGATCTTACATAGTGGAAACAGCACATGGTGAGCGCTACAGAAGGAACAGGCGCCATCTGCTGGCTACTCCCAACCACCTCACATCAGGCACCAGGGGTCCTGATGTGGCCGCTCCAGCAGAGGATGTGGACATTGAGTTGACTAGGGAAACGGAGACACCTGTTTCTTTCACACATGAGACTCTTACACAGGGGTCTAAAGTCACTCGCTTTGGCAGAGCGAGCAAACCAGCAGTTAAACTTGACCTGTAATCAAGCATGTTTAGTAATGTTTGACATGTTCATGAGAGTGCAGATATTCATGTGCTGCAAGAAAATGTTTTCCTTACAGTGGGGGGTTTATAGGCGTTGTTGCCGGAGCTACGATTTAATTTTCGTAAGGTTATTACATTGGTGATGGTATGATGTTTTCTTTCTTTTGGCAGAGAGGAGGAGGATGAGGAACTGGATAAAATGAAAAAACTAATTAGAGTTTAAATGGTTTTCTGTTACCACTGACATTTTATTTGTTAGAAGAGTTGGAACAAAACAAATGGTTGTGTTGATGATTTAAAGTAATAATAACATATTTTCTGGTTATACACATATTGTTTTTAAGGAGGGGAGATGTAATGTATGGTACACTGTGTAGAGATCACTGTCACTTTAAGAGACGTGTGTGGAAGGTTCTGGGTACCGCTGTACAAAAGACTATTACACTAACCTGTTCAGTAAAAGACACGCTTTTAGTTACCTCCCGAAGTCGTCTCCTTATTTATGTCACGTAAGACAATGTACGGACATTACAGCCCCTAATGTAATATTTGGAATATTTGTTTGTCTGGCATTGTTTTATCACTCAGATGGATTGTACCAACAACATTAAAAAGTTGAATCTGTGCCTTGTGCATTTTCTATAGTTCACCTCTGACAACACATCTACCCAATTTTACAAGTTGTTCTGAATCGCAGCGATTTGTAGAAACTGAGTCACTCTAACTGGTCAATCACGGACTCTAGTAAGTAAGGTCGAACTGCTCTGGCTGCAGCCACGACAACAGCGGAATGTTACTAAATCTTACCAATAACATGACTCCTGTTAATGAGCAATGGGCGTAAACTCTTGTTCACCACTGAAAACGGCATGCGAGTTGGAAGGGAAGAAAGAGGCATTTTAGTTTGATTCAAATACTTTAAAATGTGCTTCATAGACACTAAGGAAGCATACGAAAATGTATGATTGTCTACCTTATGGGCCCTTTAATCTCAAAATAACAAAAACTATGTTTTTTTGCCACAAAACAGGCTCTGACAAGACATTAATGTTACTTAAAAGTAATTCAAGTAATAAGACACAAGAAGGTTATCTTGTCGCAAATGGCAGCGGCGAAGACAAAATTTATGAGTGTAAGTGATAATCTCAATCATCCTGGAAACTGGAGTTTAGATGGATGGCGTTAAAGGAAGAGGGCAAAATTCCAACTGTGTTGGTCAATTTGCCGCTAATTCGATAGCAAGGCGGATAAAACAGGGCACGTCAAAGCGCTTGAGTGCCATAACAAGAGCCGACACAGCATCTCCACTTGGTCCTGGTATCAATGCAGTTGCCGTTGCTACCCCCAACTATAGACGCAAAAGTTGAAGGAATTTGAGGTTGAAGGCGCTTGTTTTCTGGTGTGTGGATGATACCGTATTAAGGATTGTCAAATATGGTTCCGTAGCGACCAGTATTCAAATGAAGTCAACCCCGGAAAATATAAAGCAATAATGCGATTGCAATTTGGATTTAGAGTTGTGTGCATAGTCTGGGTCCAAATCTAAATGAAAAAAGTGTTTGTATTTTCATGTTGGTGTATGGCAAATGTATGCCAAATTTAAAATGAAATGTCCTGTACGCAATAACTTTGCCAAATAAAAAATGTTAAAATGCTCAAATGAAAAAGCAATGTTCCCTTTGGCATGTCATCTCCCAATTGTATTATTTGTCACATAACTTAATGTCAAACATTGTCACTTTACTGCCACGTTGGCAAATATATAGGCCTACAATTCTAAATACTATAAGGTGTTTTACATAGATTTTGGTAACAAATGTAGGCTTACTTTGTAGAGCTGACTGAAAATAGGGGCGGTTGGCGTTATTAAGGACCCCACATATTTTCTTGGAAAGACTCAAGCGCTAGGAAAGCTGAGATTCCGAGATTTGAAGTTATAACACAATATTGAAAAAGGAAAACTACTAACACAACTCAAGAACCTTATGTGAAGTTCAACACGCATTTAGAATGCAAGAACGGTATAACGAGCTGAAACGTCTCGCTGAACAGTAGGCCGAATGGAGAATCAATTGAAATGTGTGTTCACGGACCTGTTTGGCCAACACTTCCCTTTCTCTCCACACAGGTCCATGCACTATGGAAGCCCATAAGGGACTTTATTCAAATGAAAACGTCCATGCACCGTATAGGTTCAGCCAGAAACACTACATTTCACTTTGGGGTCAAATTTGTTGTTGTCAAACTACTTTCAGCGTAAGAAGTAAAATATTTGGTTTTCATGCTAGTTTCTCCAACACTGTTATTCAGTACAAATAACCGTCATTCAGACTTGAAAACCCATTGTTTTACTTCAGTATGAACCAGATTGATCGTCATTCCTCAGCATACCTCAGTCATTGTGATTCCTGTAGCTTCTTCACAACAAAAAAATGCGGTCTTTTCAGTTATCACTTGGTGTGTAAATTAGCAAATGGTATTGCTTCTCTGCACGAAGAAGTACGAGCCGTATCCTTTTTTTGTACTTTAGTGTTGTTCTGCTGATGTGGAAGCAATATAGAAGAGCCTTCTGCTTCATTCTCCGTTCAGCCTTTCTCTTCTTCTTTAAGTGTTTTTTTTTTCTGTTTGCAAACAACAAATTGGTGCATTACCGCCCCCAGCTGGTATGTAGTGTGGATCAGACGGATGTCTATTATTTACAATAAATAAATAAAAAACTCAATCATTAATTTGTCAAAGATACTGAAATAGATATCGATAACACACCTATCGTGAGTTATTTTGTAGAGTATCTATTAGCTCAAATATTACCATTATCGCTGAGATTTTGAATTAACTGCCTCCTTTTTGCCTCATAGTTCCGCACACAAATGCTCCATTGTTTCTTCTTGTCCACAGTAGTCACATACATATCTTTTTTAAATAGTGTCTCAATCTAAGTCTTGATATCATCGCCTCAACTCTCCTGTTCCTTCCTGCACACCTAATTTCTCCCATTTTCATTTGAACTCTGTTAAACCATCTTCCTTTCCTCACATCTCCTCGGTATTGAATACAACCAAACACCCAACCAGAGTAAGTGATTCACACCACACACATGAATACTTTCCAACTCACATTCTTAGAATATAGCCTATAGCTTATGTGTATACATACGCCTTATATGGACCTATATGTAAGCCTCTCTCTTAATTATATTGTGTGATGGTACAGACAACACTTTAATGATAGCCAGGACCTCTAGATTAATAGAAATGCCTAGTGGAGTCTTGAACATACAAGTAGAATTTTGTCTGTCTTATTTGTGATTAACCTGAAATAAAATCGTTAAACTGAAGTCACGGGGCATTAGTTCTTTTTGACACCCACGACTAGCCGTTGTCCGGAAAACGTGCCAGTCAGTGTCAACAAAAACAACAGCTATCACGCTAGGAATACCAACACAGTTGAATTATCCTCGTTCCAAACTACCAGGTAAAAATAAAAACTGTAATCGACTGTTTTGAAGTGCACATTTGAATGCTAAGGCACTGGAAAATATGCTATATTTCGTAGTTTGCAACTGTTTATATTGCACGAATGTCGAAGAAGGTGCGTCATCACGGATAGTTGCAATTCTGGCGTAAACTGTATTTCCAGCTAACTAAAGTTATCTCTAACTTAACTAGCCCCTAAGCAATGCCAGTCGATTGGCTAATTTAGTCAAGCGTGTGCCAAACAATTCCTAGCCCTTGCTAATTCCTGCTTTTTCCCTCGTTGTTACTTTCGCTTTTGGACCAGCTGTGTCCCACAGTTTTAAGAATGGCGGAGCAACACATCCAAGCGAAACTGGTCAATCTTTTGAAACAGGACAAAATTCAACTATGGAACCCTCCATATACCAGCACGGATACATACGAAGCTGAGCTTCCGCATATGCAGGTAACTATCGTTAGCTGAGCGACAAAAAATGATCTGTTGTCCCTTTGAAACACCTGCTGATGTCACCGACAATATAGCAGTAATTCATTGTTACTGATTTAATCGTTTTATATCATGGACGTAAACGTCACCGTTGAAATAAAAGCCCCGGCTCGTTGTCGAGTGAGTTCAGAGAAAGAGAGATACAATATTTTATTGTTTAAATTCTAGTTCATTTCGTTAGCCCAGCCCGTTGTCGAGTTAATGTGTGAGTTCGAGAGAGGGATAATGTTAAACGATTAAACCTTTCTCCATCTTCATAGTCTTTTCTCATGGCCGTCTATTTAATGTAGAATTGTACGTTGCTCTTCGTCTTTCCTACTGTACCATGACCAGTCTGTTTTGATTGTCTCTCTCTGTATCTTAGGACTTGGCTGAGCGGTATGCTCCGGTGGTGTGTTTCTCGGTGTCAGAGGTAGGGGGCGCACTGGAGAGTATCAGGTCCCTGGCTGTGAAGAGAGGCAGGGGCAACAAGACCTACAGAGAGACCAGTGTGGCGACCCTGGAGCTGCTACTGCCCAAGGACGCCATCAAGGTGTGTGTGTGTGTGTGTGTGTGTGTGTGTGTGTGTGTGTGTGTGTGTGTGTGTGTGTGTGTGTGTGTGTTAGTAAGAGAATGCGATAAAGAGGGGGGGTGATGTGTGATTGTGTGCAGTGAGAAAATTACTCGAAATCTTTGTTTTATGAGAATCACAATAGAGATCGATACTGTTGGTGCGTCTTTGTTCTGCTCTCTGCTTTTTCCGTTTGGATGTGACTATTTTATCTCGTAAAAATCGCGTCCCTTTTGCAAACAGAAGTAAGTTACAAATCTTTTTTTTACAGATGCTAAGTCTAAGTCACCAACTAAACTCCATAGTTTGTCGTTGGTAACTGGGCTGGCTAGTTCTCATCCACCTCATCTGTTTTTAGGATGGGAAGAAGAAACATTTCCTGGAGACCAAATTGGATGTCCTAGTTCAAGAGGTCATGAACAGGTGAGAACTGGGGGGGGGGGGGGGGGGGCTTTTTCATGGCTTCGTTCTGTGGTGATATAAAGATCTCCAGTACACAGTGTGGAGTTGTGGCACAGCACTGACATAGCAGAAGTGATGCTTTGAACTGGAGACATTTACCGGGGAATGACGTTTTGTATTCTTGTGACCTTTAAATAAAACACACATGTTAATACCTTAAAATGACAAATGAGACAGGCAGCAATTTGAGGAAAGCAGCTGGTAAAGTAGCTCTGTCTTGTATTTTTCTCTCTGTGTAGGATTACTGAGCAGCATGGCCTGAGATACATCAAACTGTAGTTCTCTCTCTGTGTCTTTGTAGGATTAATGAGCAGCATGGCCTGAGATACATCAAACTGTAGTTCTCTCTTTGTGTCTGTAGGATTACTGAGCAGCATGGCCTGAGATACATCAAACTGTAGTTCTCTCTCTGTGTCTTTGTAGGATTACTGAGCAGCATGGCCTGAGATACATCAAACTGTAGTTTTCTCTGTGTGTCTTTGTAGGATTACTGAGCAGCATGGTCTGAGATACATCAAACTAGCTCTCTCTCTCTCTCTCTCTCTCTCTCTCTCTCTCTCTCTCTCTCTGTGTTTGTAGGATTACTGAGCAGCATGGTCTGAGATACATCAAACTGTAGTTCTCTCTCTCTCTCTGTGTGTTTGTAGGATTACTGAGTAGCATGGTCTGAGATACATCAAACTGTAGTTCTCTCTCTTTCTGTGTGTTTGTAGGATTACTGAGCAGCATGGTCTGAGATACATCAAACTGATACTGAATGGAAAGACCTTGTCTCCTGGTGAGTGGCCCTCAGAAAACAGTAGCAGATTTTGCTTTACGTTACTAAACGACAAAACGTCTTTACTCAGTATGACTGCAGTGAAACCTCTTTTGATAAGGGGGACATTGTTACATGGAGACATACGTCTCTCATGTCTCTCAGATGAACTCTCCTGTCTCTCAGATGAACTCTCCTGTCTCTCAGATTAACTCTCCTGTCTCTCAGATTAATTTTCCTGTCTCTCAGATTAACTCTCCTGTCTCTCAGATTAACTCTCCTGTCCCCACATATCTCTCAGATAAATCCCTAGAGGAGCAGAGGGTCAGGAACAACAGTAAAATGATGGTTCTGAAGGTGAGCGAGCCGGAGAGGAAGAGGCAGATGGCCGAGGAAGAGGAAAGGAAGAGGAACCAAAACCAGAGCGTTCAGAGAACCCAGAAGGGTTTCCAGATCCTGTCAGAGAGAGGTCAGAGGTCACAACCCATTGTTTATATGAATTCATCCTTCTGTTCATTATTATTATGATTATTATTATTATTATGGTTAATGCTAATAATAACACTAAATAATAATAATGATGATGAGAATAATAATAAGGTTGTTGCGGCTCTCGAACAGACGCAGTCCAATGATGTTCTTCACATATCTCTGAGTTATGTGTGTGTGTGCGTGTGTGTGTGTGTCCCTTCAGATGGCAGTGACGACCCAGAGACCACTCCTTTCCTGGAGATAGCTGACCAGAAGGGGAACCCTCTCAAGATCCCTCACAATGAAAAGAAGGTTCGACACACACACACACACACACACACACACACACACACACACACACACACACACACACACAGTAACCCTCACAGCGTGTGTCGGCAGGCTCTGATCCTGGCTATGGGGTTCCATGAGAAGGGCAGAGCTCTGATGAAAAGGAAGCAGCACGACGCAGCCCTCTGTCACCTGCTGCAAGCTGACGACCAGTTTAGGTAAGAACCACGACCCCTAACCTCTAAGGTCTAGCCCTATCCCTCTGCCACCTGCTGCAAGCCAACGACCAGTTTAGGCAAGAACCATGACCCCTAACCTCTAACCCTAACCCTCTGCCACCTGCTGCAAGCTGACGACCAGTTTAGGAAAGAACCCTAACCCTAACCTCTAACCTTTAACCCTAACCCTCTGCCACCTGCTGCAGGAAATTCAAATGTAAAAGTGAGACGTTTTTTTAAACCCATATGCGGTTGGACCAGTTGCTGCAAGGCAGAACCTTGGTTTTACATTGTGTCGGGTTGGCAGCCTCACTTAGTTAGTCATTGTGCTAAGCAATTCTACATTAACCTTCCTACTTACCTCAAAAACTCATTTTTGGACGGACAGTCATAACATTAACGTCGATCATCTCGTCTGACTTGGGGTCAGTGGGAACGTGTCTTATGTCCCAAAAGGTTGAACTGTCCCTTTAAGCAGTAGATGGAGATTCTAGATCAGAAGAAGAGCTGGATACTCAAAACGCAGAACGTCACCTAGATCCTCTGCCGTCTCTCTCTCTCTCTCTTGCTCTCGCTCTCTCTCGCTCTAGTCAGTGTGGCTCTACCTTGCTGGGCACGGTGGATAACTATGCAGTACTGCAGCTGGACATCGTGTGGTGCTACAGGGCTCTGGAGGCCCTCTCTTGTCTGGACGATGGCAAACAGAGGCTCCAGAGGGCTGAGGACTGCTTCCTGTCCTGCTACGGAGAGCGCCAGCAGAGACTGATGCTCATCAAGGTCAGGGGGTCATACTAACACACACACACACACACACACACACACACATTAACGCACGTTAACACACACTAACACACACAGACACACACACAGTAACACATACACAGTAACACACACACACAGTAACACATACACACTCACACAAAAACACACATTAACACACACACACACACACACACACACACAGTAGCACACGTACTAAGACGCACGTATGGTACGTCTCAGGAAGGTCGTGTTTCTGCACTGCTGTACATCTGTCTGTCATGTTGTCTCCTGTGGTGTGTTGTCACGGTAACACTGCTCCGTTGTATCCTTAATTGTGTTTTGAAGGCAGCACTGGACCTTAGTAACGGTGATGTTGTTTCCTGTGATGCATTGTCAGGGCAACTTGGACCTTAGTAACGGTGATGTTGTTTCCTGCTGTGCTTTGCCAGGGTAACACGGGTAGGGAGGAGGTGTTGTTTCTGCGACTGTACCTGCTGCAGAGTCTCCTGGCCTATCTGGACGGGAATGAAACTCTGGCCGCTCACAAACTAATGAAGGTAACTATGGCAACCAGCATCGCACAGCCCTACCGCTAAACTAATGATGATAACTATGGCAACCAGCTTCACATAGCCCTACAGTCAAACTGACAGAGGTTACTATGGCTACTAGCTTCACATAGCCATGCAGTCTAACTAATGAAGGTAACTGGCAACCAGCCTCACTTCCTTGCATACACCCCTACAGCCAAACTCCTGGGAGGAAATTTGTGCTATAATCCCACAGTTTTAATATTGTTTAATGATAATGATACTTTCCATGTATTCTAGGTAGAGGCCTGTGTCTGGGCCCTAACTGGATGAACCAGCTCACTGATAATGTGATAATGATAATGTGATAATGTTCTGTTCATTTGTTTGTAGGTGGAGGAGCTGTATGGCCGTCTGTGTGTGGACCCTGACAGGATGAACCAGCTCATGGCTCTGGGCTTTGCTGAGAGAGAAGCTCGTCTGGGTCTTAGAGCCTGTCATGGCAACGTCAACGAGGCCGCCGTGCACATCACCAACAGAAGACAGGTGAGACACACACACACACACACAAAGAGAGACACATAGACGCACCCACACACACACACAAACGCACACAAAGAGAGACACATAGACGCACACACACACACACACACACACATACATACACACATAGATTGACAAATAGACACACACACACACACACACACACATAGAGAGACACAGACACTCACATATACATAGAGAGGCAAACACTCACACACACACACACACACACACATAGAGAGAGTCACAAGCACACACCAAAAACCCCTCACAAAAATCATCTGACTAATCAAAGATTGTTTGACGTTAAACAGAGGACAGGACAGAGTTGTGACCGCCTGAGGGTTAGGGACAGTGACCTGTGACCCCGTGCTGTTTTGTGAACAGGAGCGGGAGGAGATGAAGGAGAGGGAGAGGGAGAAGAGGAGGAGGAGGGTGGAGGCGATCTCTGCTCTGAGAGAGATGGGCTTCTCTAAGAGGGACTCCTCCAGGGCTCTGCACCAGACCGACGGAGACGTGGACAAGGCCTACGGGGTGAGACTATCTCACTCTGTCTCACTCTCTATCTAACCCCAAGGCCTACGGGGTGAGACTATCTCACTCTCTGTCTCACTCTCTATCTAACCCCAAGGCTTACGGGGTGAGACTATCTCACTCTGTCTCACTCTCTATCTAACCCCAAGGCCTACGGGGTGAGACTATCTCACTCTCTGTCTCACTCTCTATCTAACCCCCAGGCCTACGGGGTGAGACTATCTCACTCTCGGTCTCACTCTCTATCTAACCCCAAGGCCTACGGGGTGAGACTATCTCACTCTCTATCTAACCCCAAGGCCTACGGGGTGAGACTATCTCACTCTCTGTCTCACTCTCTATCTAACCCCAAGGCCTACGGGGTGAGACTATCTCACTCTCTCTCTCTCACTCTCACCTTCTCAAACAGGGGTGAGACGCTCTCACTCTCTCTTTCTCTCGCTCTCTCTCTCTCCCCCTTTCTCCCTCTCTCTTCCTCTCTCTCTCCATCTCTCTTCCTCTCTCTCTTTCTCTCTCTCTCTCACCTTCTCAAACAGGGGTGAGACGCTCTCTTTCTCTCTCACACACGCACACACCCTCTCTCTCTCTCTCTTTCTCTCTCTCACACACACACACACACACACACACACCTCTCTCTTTCTCTCTCACACACACACACACACACACCCTCTCTCTCTCTCTCTCTCTCTCTCTCTCTCTCTCTCTCTCAGACACACACACACACACACCCTCTCTCTTTTTCTCTCTCACGCTGACCCTGTCTCTCTGTTATCTGAACTCAAGGAGGGCAGACGCTCTGTACACAGTGTCTGTCTCTCTCCATCTCTCTCTATTTATTTCTCTTTCTCCCTTTCTATTTTTCTCTCCCTCTGGTTTTCTATTTCTCCTTATCCCTCCCTCTCCCCATCTGTCTCTCTCTCTCTCTCTCTCTCTCTCTCCAAACATGAGCACCATGGTAAAGTATGACAGGTACTATATCTGTCTATCTCTGCACTAATGTACACGCCCTGGCAGTACTCTCTCTGTCTGTCTCTGCAGCTCAGACGGACCACAGATCTGAAAGGAACAGTTCAACATGTTGTTATTATGTTGGGTTGCAGCCTTTAAAGGGGTTGTCTCTGCTTTTCAACCTGTTTCGTTTGATTTGCCTAGATACTCCTAGACTCCGCCCACGCTGCCCAGGCAACCAATAACAACACAGAGGAGCCTGTCAGTCCAGACTTAGTGGAGCAGGTACCTATGATTATTCTTCCTGAACCAATCATCTCTCTAGCTATTCTCACTCACTCACCCACCCACTATCTTTCTGTATATCTCTATTATTACTCGCTCTCTCTCTCTCCCCACAGCTACAACACACAAACACACTTCCTGTCTCTTTCCTCTAGATTTTCTCTCTCTCTCTCTCTCTCTCTCCCCCTCCCTCCCTCTCTAATCCTCTTCTTCTCTCTCTTCAGCTCCTCTACTTAGGTTTTGACAGGGAGGTGTCAGAGTCAGCTCTCAGATTGACAGGTGGAGATGTCCAATCAGCTACTCAGCTTCTGTTGGATAACCAGGGAGTCCTGCCTCCTGAGCTGCAGTCGCCCTCCCCTCCATCCTCTGTGTCTGAGGAACCCAGCACCTCCTCAGAGTCCGCAGGTCACACACACACACACACACACCCTGCATCTCCTCAGAGTCTGCAGGTCACACACACACAGACACACACCCTGCATCTCCTCAGAGTCTGCAGGTCACACACACACACAAACACACACACACACACAAACACACACACACACCCAGCTCCTCCTCCAACTCCGCATGTGTTACACACACACACACACACACACACACACGCATACACACACATGCATACATACATACATACATACATACATACATACATACATACATACATACATACATACATACATACATACACAGGTGCTTAAACACAACAGTATACAGCTGTAGGGCCACATATTCACACACACAAAGCTAAAAGTATAGAGAATACTAATGTGTGCGTGCCTGCGTGTGCGTGTGTGTTTGCAGGCAGTTCCAGCCAGCCAGATGAGAGTGTGGACGTGGAGCTGGTGAATGAGGTTCTGGAGGACATCCCTCGTCACGAGGAAGACTACCTGGACGTGACCCTGGAGGAAGAGACCGAGGTCATCGCTCAGATCAAGTCCTACCTGCAGCGCAACGCTACACACACACACTGACACACACACACACACACACACACACACAGTGTAACGCCACCAATACACCCTGACACACAAACACACAGTACAACGCTGCACACATGCACTCTCTCACACACACCCTGCGTCTACACAGGCACACACTTGGTCAGCCAGCACAACATGTTTCAGGAAACACACACTCTTCCTGTTGAATAGACTATAACCCTCCACACACACACATGCACTCACACACGTTACTTTTTTTTTCCTGCTTTCTTAATCATTATGTCAAGACAAATCAAAGCAATAAACGCAAAGCTTCCAGCATTCTAATTCTAATCGTAAAGGTTTTCTCATTTGAAAAGAATAGCTTATAAGCACTGAGAGGTTTAATGTATTTTAGTTAATAATTAGTCGATAGTGATATAGGTTTGAAAGATGCAGACAGATTAAATGATTGAAGTGTTCAGCATGTAAGTAGTTCCTGTCCGTTGAAGATGGCCGATGGCGTAGAATGGGTTAGAGTAGAAGAGAGAGTCCTTATTCCATTGACCCCAGTGGATTGTTTTTTGTTGTTGCCCATGACAACGGGCCGGTTAACGTCTGTCTTGTCATCTCCACATCGTTACTGGGATCTGTGTCTCATTCTGTTCAGTCTATTTCTATAGTCACAAAGCAAAACTCCAGGACAGAATGGTAAATATTATAAAACACTTTGCATTTCAAACACTAGTCATTACGGTGTTGCACTTTGCTGTGTAAAGTGCCAGTATTTTTGACAGAAGCTGTTATGAGATTACACTTTTCTAGATGCTGGATATGGTACTATGGTCTGGAAGGAGAGCCACTGTCTGTTGTTTTAGTAGATGATAGGCTATAGGATTGAGTTGTTAAAGGAATGTAATTATAAAAGCCAGAAATATAAACAAACGGAAAGTTATTTCTTTGATTTGTTTTGTAAGTTATCATTTCGATTATAAATTTATTTCATGTCAATTTGGTTGAGATTTATACACTGTCGTCAGTGGCAGAAAGTTATCTGGCTACATTTTCAGTTTGATTAAACTGACGCTTAATGTTTTCTGTTATTTTTGTATGTGTAATACTTATATAATGTTAAACATGTTTAAGAAAACATGTATGTCACAAGTCTAGAACACAGAATGACATCATGCTGTTGGTGCCATAGCGACAGGATTGCCTCTGAATGTTATTTGTTTAAAAGTTTGGAAAGCTGTTTGATTTTTTTAACGTAATAAACGTTCATTTTCTGATTCATTCAGATGGTCTGTGTGATATTTTGTTTTAGAGAAGTTGGAATAAAAAGCAGTCATATGTTAACTAAACTTCTAACCTTTACCAGGAATTTATCAATATTGAGAGAATCCACTGCTCAGGTGTATTTTCAGTGCTTCATCACAGCTACTTACAGGATAAATGGAAACCTGGTAAATGTAAGGGCACTATATATTTTAATTACATGTTGATATATTTAAAGGTGTATGTAAGTGGATACTGTGAGGTAGTATGCATATGGATACTATGATGTTTCCTGTTCAGTTTTGTCAACGCTCTCATATGAAACAGACTATTGGGTTAATACACATTGAGCTATAAGGTATTTATATTTTTTTCAATATACACAGGTAACGAATAAGGTACAAACATGTTACATGGAATTTATTTGTAAACAAGTGATTTTTGTTTTACTTGAAGTGAGGACCAGCTTCCTGCTCACCTCTCAATGCTCTCCATTCACTTCCTGTTTTGAATCTCCATGGCAACATGGTAAACCGCATTGAGTGGTTTTGTTGAAGCAAAGGTCACGTGCGCTAAATTCACATAAGTGTCACAAAACCATCTGACGTGCAATGTGGTTTTGTTGAAGCAAAGGTCACGTGCGCTAAGTTCACATAACTCACAAAACCATCTGACGTGAAATGCAGCTCCTCCACATAATAGCTAAAATAAAATGTTCTGTTAGCTGTTGTTAGGGACATCCTTTTTTTATACGCAGGCGATTTATGACCACAAGTAGAACCCATGCCTTCATTCAGGTTGGTCCCATGCTTCAACAGAGTGATACAGCCGTTTTCATCCTGCTGTGTGTGAACCGTTGGCTGTTGTAGGGAGCGATGATGTAAGAGGAATGATATTCGGCAGCACCATGAACTGTGGATTACCTCAACCAGGAATGCTGTGAGGAACACACTGTACAAGCACAGGATATAGCGCCGGAGAGGCACGGTGGGAACGCGCTAGCCGTTAGAACCTTCCATGACTATACTGCTATTTGGTCGGTCGCTTGAGTAGAACAGATAAGTTGTAGTTGTAAAGCATAAATCTAACAGAAAACATGTACCAGGTCCAACAATTGACAAAATAGGTGAAACTTGTTGTGGAACACCCATTAAAGATTTGACAGCAGCATAACTTTTCTCAATTTATGTTGCTGATATCCACTAAAGGATTTCTTTGGTAAAGAAAAGTCTAAAGTGTTTGCCTTTAAATGTACAGGAAAAGTGATTGCTAAAATACGGCCACGGTAGATTAAAGGTTAATTGTAGTTGAACTGTGGGTGGGTACTCAGTAGATATTTTTTTTAAAACAGCTGCATGTTGCTCTAGACAAGTTATGTAGACTAAATTTATTGCTACAGGGGAGGAGAGTTTCACAACTCCTACACGTATCAACTGGATTGTGAGGTTTTACGCGTGACTGTTACATGATGGTACAACTCGTTGTCGACCTAGCAATATGTTACATTCAAATCATAGTCATCCAGCATTACATATCAAATGATTGACTATTAACTCAACTAAACTAATTTGGCAATGACAGTGAATAAGTAAACAAATTAATAAATCAATAATGTAAGTGTAGGGAAGCGCTTTAAAACACATGTACAAATACAAATACTCAAATTACACTATTCTACACACTGGCCATGGTAAAATAATTTTACCTGTTAATCACTGCTACATAATAAGCATATGACATTGGCCTCCCACTCAGTGATCTGATCTGGAAAATTATGATCTTTTAAAAAGTTTAGAAAGTACATAAAATTAGTAAGGACCGATCTTAAAATGTCTGACATTGGAACACATAGACACAAAAAAACACAATGGCACACATATCACTCTTATGTCAAATAATCACAGTTGATAGCTTGAGCTTATGATGCTTCTTTGTAATGTGTTTAAACCCGCTCCAAATGTAAAAAACACTAAAAAACAGCTCTGGTTTATTTAAACCATCCTTTTACCTTTAACACGATTTCCCCGACGACCACGCCAACCGACCCATCGGTAGGCACGGCAACATTCAACACTTTGTCCAGCTGCTCCTTCAGTTCTATCAGCTCCCTGTCACGTTGTTCCTGCATCTTCCTGTCTCTGTCTCGAGCCTGTTCCATGTATGACGTCTATCAGGTTCCTCATCTCTCTTCTTCTGTCTTGCTCTTTTTCATCATACTCTCTTTTAATTCGCGCTTTTTCCTTTTCCTTCTCTTTTTCTCTTTCTTTGCTGTCTTTTTTGGGCCTTTTGTCCTCCTGCATTGCTTTCCTAAGCTTTTCTTCCAATGCGTCATTCTGTTCCTCCTCTTTCTTTTTCAAAATCCTTTCTTTCTTTTCCTCGATGGCTCTCTCGGCCTCTTGGAACATCTCGTTGGTGTAGTGGTGTCCTCCGTTCCTCTCCACCATTTTGTCGATCTTCTCCAGCAGCTTACTGACCTGAGAATGTTCCTGAACAGTGTTGTTAAACACGTGATGCTAGCCCTTACATTTGGAAACTAAATCTTGAAGTTCTTCACTTCCTTGTAAAAACCTTTCAATGGGAGTCTTTCTAAGCTGGTCTCCGTGAGTGAAGAGAATCATGGTGTATTTGGCCGCCTCTTCATCAAAGACTTTCTGAATGTCCTCTACTGTTTTCTTCTCCTCCTCTGTGAATCTTCCCAGCTTGATCACAACCAGGAAGACATGGGGACCAGGAGAAGAATATTTGATGCACTTCTTCATCTCTTGATCTGTCTCCTCTGGGGTGACCCTGGTGTCAAACAAGCCTGGAGTGTCAACAACAGCAATCCTCTGTCCATCCACCTCTCCTTTTACCTTAGCACAGTTCGCTGTCAGAGACTTGGCACAGAACTCAGAGGGAAACGCTTCTCTTCCCAGGAGGGTGTTTCCTGTAGCACTCTTCCCTGCTCCGGTCTTTCCAAACAGGACAATACGGACCTCATCATCGTGGGTCTTTCTGTTCCTTAAAACGATTCCTAACAGATTACAAAAGAAAAATGTACAGTGCCTGAAGATAATACATATCAAATGTAGGCAGTCTTAAATCAAATATTCTACATTGATTACTTACGGGGAGTTTTCTGCTTGGCGGCCATGTTTAAAGGTTTATGGAGTTAAAAACGCTGTAAATATGATGTTATCACCGATATCTTTTTACTGATCCCTCAGTATTCAACATAACAATACAAACATACTGTATGTAATTGTGAAGGAAATATGCAACTTTGATAGAAATACAACCTTATGTAAACACTGTAGGTAATATGCAACTTTAGTGAAACCGTTTTAACCAAAATGTTTCTTTCAAATATGTTTTTGATATGGGCCAGGCTTTTGAAAGATGAACACACAGAATGGGACAACTGCCCATTCAAAAGAAAAAAGAATGTCAACAACATTATCTTAAATATTTTATTTAAAAGGTTGTTTAAAGGTTTTGGTCTATCCAGCTCTAGTGTTTTTTCAAATTTCTGAACCCAATAGCATACACCAGAATTTTTCACTGGGAAAGTTACCACCTTTTCCCTTGTAAAACTCCATGCCCTTAGTTCATTATGCTATGTATGGTTATGACTGGTCATATGGAGGGAAACACACAAAGCATTTACCTGTCTTACAGTTGATGTCTTGATAGATTGTAGTTTAACGTCAGAGCCACTGTACCTCACTGAAACGTATAGCACATCTAATTTACTCTTTATTTTCAATGGGCACTCATAAACGCCCTGAGGAACGTAGCCTTATTATGGGATTCAATAGAAATGGACATAAGTGAAACTGAATTTGGCTTTGATCTTTGCTTAACACACAAAATATTTTAAGTAATTTAGCAGACACCTTTATCCAAAGCGACTTACAATGAGATCACAGGGACAGTCTTACTGGAGCCATTTAACGTGAAGTGCCTTGCTCAAGGGCACACTTGTGGAGGTGGTCCCAGGTGGGATTTGAACTCATGACCTTTTGGTCACCATGGTACCCACTAGCTCACTTCTTACCTTAACCCTAACCTCAACGAATGCTAAGCAGTGGCAACCCTATGTCTTTCCTTATTATTTAGTGAGAATTTTTGTACTGAATAAATAAAATATAATATAATTTTTGTGTCTTTGTTGTTCAAAGTAAAGTTCAAAGGTTAAACATTTCTAATCTGTGAGGGTCACAATGTCACCAGTATAGATAGAAAACACTTCACCACGTGAACTGACCCCATGACTTATTGAAAAGACTAAACATTACAGAGGCTGTTTATAGAAAGGTAATTCTGCTTATTCTAAGTGTTACCCTTTTTAGATAAACACATAATATCTGCTCTGTCTCATTAACTTTAATGTTAAATGCACCACGCAAGTCCAATTATATTATGTATCACTGCAGGTAAATGTTTAAATGGAATTATCCTTACAGCCTGGTGATGATGTTGATGATGATGATGGTGGTGGTGCTGCATGAGAGTGTGTTTAAGTGTGAGCATCATCATCAGTCAATCTATGCCTGTACTGTTCAATAATAAGCTGAATGCAGAGAGGCCACATAATCATTTATTGGTGAGGCAAAGGTGACAGTTTAAATACTCAACAATTGCTACATAAAACAGCAAGATAACTTCATGAAGTAGTTAACGAACAGTGACAAATGTGTGTCTTAAGCAAAGATGTTAGTTCTGATAACTTACCAACACAAAGGTAGAAGTGCTTATGATACATTAGTCAACACAAAAGTAGAAGTGCTTATGATACATTAGTCAACACAAAGATCCATCAACTTCATCATTGGCGGATGTTAATGACACCTGGTGACATGTCAAAATACTTCAGGTTTCCTTCTTATTTATTTCTTTTATAACTGTGCAACAGTTAATAACATAGGATGAAATGTTTGATGATGCTATGAATCCCCAAGCATTACATTATCTTTTCAATATTTATGGAATCTTCAAAAACTGTGTTTGTGCTCCGTTTCTATGCTGTGAGTAAAAATATTAAAAAACTAAAGGGTTGACTTATTCTCGTAAGATTAGGTAAGATAAAATCTGAAATAATGAAACGTCTTAAATGTTTACCTTTCATTAATATTTGTGTTCAGTCTTTAGCTATCCACTTTGCAGTGTCTTCAATCTGCTCTCCAAGCTCCTCCGCTGCTTTCTCATATGCCTCACCTATCCCCTTAAAGCCCTTTCCCTCACAGACAGCTACACCCGCCTTAAAAGGTGCTTCCACTGATTTAGCGACTGTTCTTATAGCTGATGTAGCCACCCCTCCTACAAATTTAATAGGTTTCATAAAGCCGCTCCAGAATCCGCCGCTGTTTTCAGCCTTTTCCCTTGCTCTTCTCTCTTCATTTTCTCTTTCTATCTCTTGTTGTTCTTCAAGTTTCTTCTTCCATTCTCTCTGCTCCCTCTCTCTCTGCTCATCCATTTTCCTCTCCCTCTCTTTTGCCTCCTGTTTCTCCTGCTCCATTCTTTCTTCTAGTTTCTTCATCTCCCTCCTTCTCTCCTCCTCTTTTTGAGCAAACTGTTTTTGGATCATCTCTTGTTCTTTTCTCATCTCTTCCTCTCTAGCTTTTCTCTCTAGTTCGTACCTCTTCTCATCTTCCTCTCTAATCTTCTTCACCTTCTCCTCCAATTTTCTGTTCTGTTCCTCCTCTTTTCTGCGAATCTCCTCCTCTTTCTCTCTCAGAATCCTCTGCTTCTCCTCTTCGATGGCTCTCTCGGCCTCTTGGAACATGTCAGTGGTGTAGTGGTTTCCTCCGTTCCTCTCCACCATTTTGTTGATCTTCTTCAGCAGCTCTGTCACCTGAGAGGAACCTTCATCATTGTTTTTGAATACGTGATACTGGCCCTTACACTTGGAAACTAAATCTTGAAGGTCTTCACTCCCTTGTAAAAACCTCTCAATGGGAGTCTTTCCAAGCTGGTCTCCGTGAGTGAAGAGAATCATGGTGTATTTGGCCGCCTCTTCACCAAAGACTTTCTGAATGTCCTCTACTGTTTTCTTCTCCTCCTCTGTGAATCTTCCCAGCTTGATCACAACCAGGAAGACATGGGGACCAGGAGAAGAGTATTTGATGCACTTCTT
This sequence comes from Galaxias olidus, assembly GCA_026901105.3. Taxonomy (NCBI): domain Eukaryota; kingdom Metazoa; phylum Chordata; class Actinopteri; order Galaxiiformes; family Galaxiidae; genus Galaxias; species Galaxias olidus. Next base: position 109,076 of record JAPMUY010001418.1, read on the forward strand.
CATCTCTTGATCTGTCTCCTCTGGGGTGAACCTGGTGTCAAACAAGCCTGGAGTGTCAACAACAGCAATCCTCTGTCCATCCACCTCTCCTTTTACCTTAGCACAGTTCACTGTCAGAGACTTGGCACAGAACTCAGAGTGAAACGCTTCTCTTCCAAGGAGGGTGTTTCCTGTAGCACTCTTCCCTGCTCCAGTCTTCCCCACCAGGACCATACGGATCTCATCATTGTTCACCAACATTCCTGACAGAGAGAGAAAATGTTGTTGTTGATGATTAACGTCATATCATTAATATATCAGGTGGATAATTTCCTTTACAGTAAGAAGTACTTACCAGGCTTAGCATGTGTGGAAGCACCTACCCTCCCTCCCTCCCTCCCTCCTCCCCTCCCTCCCTCCCTCATTCTCTGCATCTCTTCGTCTTTTTTCTCCAGCGCCGCTTTTAACCTCTGTAGTTCTCTTCTCATCTCTGCTTCTTGCTCTTTGAAGATAAGGATAATCTTTCTTTAGAAATAAAATATTGTGCGTAATGTTATTTCATTTCAAATAGTAAATGCTAGTAATGAGTACTTACGAGGTGAATTGTAAGTGTTGGCCATGTTCGAGTTATGTTGAGCAGATCTGCGAGCTGTCCGTAGTCGGAGCTGTTCTGTGTGTGACGGACCTTTCTGCTGTCTGCTTATCTTTAAGAGTTACTTTCTTTATAGACACACCCCCTGCTCCTGTGACATGGAACCACTAGAACCATTAACCCTCAAATCACTGAAGTCTAAAATAAATGATAATTATTGTTTTATAAATAATTGAAAAAAAAATATTTATGGAGCTGCAACTGTTCCTGTGACATGGAACTACTAGAGCCTTAAAAATCTTTATATCTAAAAGACTGGCTAAGAAAAATCTTTAAATCTAAAAGACTGTCTAAGAAAAATCTTTAAATCTAAAAGACTGTCTAAGAAAAATCTTTAAATCTAAAAGACTGGCTAAGAAAAATCTTTAAATCTAAAAGACTGTCTAAGTAAAATCTTTAAATCTAAAAGACTGTCTAAGAAAAATCTTTAAATCTAAAAGACTGTCCAAGAAAAATCTTTAAATCTAAAAGACTGTCTAAGAAAAATCTTTCTATCTAAAAGACTGTCTAAGAAAAATCTTTAAATCTAAAAGACTGTCTAAGAAAAATCTTTAAATCTAAAAGACTGTCTAAGAAAAATCTTTAAATCTAAAAGACTGTCTAAGAAAAATCTTTAAATCTAAAAGACTGTCTAAGAAAAATCTTTATATCTAAAAGACTGTCTAAGAAAAATCTTTAAATCTAAAAGACTGTCTAAGAAAAATCTTTAAATCTAAAAGACTGTCTAAGAAAAATCTTTAAATCTAAAAGACTGTCTAAGAAAAATCTTTAAATCTAAAAGACTGTCTAAGAAAAATCTTTAAATCCAAAAGACTGTATAAGAAACATCTTTAAATCTAAAAGACTGTATAAGAAACATCTTTACATCTAAAAGACTGTCTAAGGCACTGAATTCTAATGAACATAGATGTAACTTTGTTTACCTTAAAACTATGACTGGTGCTGAAATGGGATCAATAGAAAATGCATTTACATTGTTTAATTGTTTAAAGCTATTTATTAACCCAGGGGTTCCTCTGAGACTGAAATCCTATTGTTTTTGTAGCCGTGTGGCATTCAATGCAATAACAAAACCTTTACAAATGCGTAGAGATCATTTAAAAAATGCTAGTATTTAAAATTACACACGATCCCACAGATACACACACAGAACAATGACTCTTTCATAACACTGCATGCAAGTGCATGAACACTCACACGCACACACAGACATTCAAGAATCAAAAACAGAATTAACTGAAAAGGATTTTCATCAAGGATATATGTCTGTGCAATAACATCAAAATCTTTTATATATTTAAGGTACTGTGTCAAGTTGAACATAGATTGATAAAGTTTAGTTAACTTGTTTGGGTTACACAAACATGTGATCTGGTTATATAACAGGTGGATCTGACAAGCCACATGATTAGAAACCATTTGCAAATGGTTTATTACTTAAATTTACAAGTCAGTGAGTAAAGTAAATATCATTCAATAAGCTGCTATAAGTGTTCTACAGCCACATTCTGTTATAACTCTCAGAGCAACATGGTAGGTGGGCATTGACCTATTCATAAGCAGAGACCCCTTCAAGACTCGACTCTTTCCAACTCTTTCCCCTCCTAGCATTTACAAGAAGTACATTGGCCATTTCCTGTAAACGCCAAAGGAAACAGCTCTGCGTTGTCTAAGCAGCAGACAGCAAACTTCCACCAGTGGTCTGCAGCAAGCAGACATGAGCTTTTGTGTTAATCTGCACTGCAAATCTTTACTGCTGCCTCAGTGTAAACATGTGACGCAGAACGTATATACACACACTTACAATACTGAGGCTTGGATAGACCAGAAATAACTGGGGTAACAGATTATAAAGCTTTAAAAATGTAAAAAATATTCAGTTAACAGTAAAATATACTTGTCAAAGTAAAAATAAATAATACTGTATGGAGAGATCACACTTCTGCAATGTACAGAACAGGATGAGAAGGGTGTAACTGTCGTTATGATGGCTTTGAGCCAAAGGTACTGAAACGTGACCTTTGAATGGTAGGCACTAGGCATTAATCTATTCGTAAGCAGAGGCCCTTTCAACATTTCTCTACTCTTTCCCCTCCTAGCATTTACAAGATGCACGTTGGCCATTTCTTGTAAACTGCAAAGGGAGTGGCTCTGCCTTATGTAACTAGCACACAGACCTCCAGTGTATAAGTAAAAACCTCCACCAGTGGTCTGCAGCAAGCAGATATGAGCCATTGTGTTCATAATCTGCACTGTAAATCCTTAATTTACAGGTCACTGAGGTAGTCAAACAACTCCACAGTGGCAAAGCCCCAGGGGTTGATGAGATCCGCCCAGAAATGCTGAAGGCTCTGGGCGTTGAGGGACTGTCTTGGATGATCCGTCTTATCAACATTTTGTGGAAGTCAGGGACAGTACCTAAGGAGTGGCAGACCGGGGTGGTGGTTCCCCTGTTCAAAAAGGGGGACCGGAGAGTGTGTGCCAACTACAGAGGCATCACATTACTCAGCCTCCCCGGGAAAGTATACTCCAGGGTGCTGGAAAGGAGGGTTCGACCGATAGTCGAACCTCGGATTAAGGAGGAACAATGCGGTTTCCGGCCTGGTCGTGGAACAACGGACCAGCTTTTTACCCTCGCGAGGATCTTTGAGGGGGCCTGGGAGTATGCCAATCCGGTCTACACATGTTTTGTGGATTTGGAGAAGGCGTATGATCGGGTTCCCCGGGAGATACTGTGGGAGGTGCTGCGAGAGTATGGGGTGAGGGGGTCTCTACTCAGGGCCATCCAATATCTGTACTCCCAAAGCGAGAGCTGTGTCCGGGTCTTCGGCAGTGAGTCGGACTCGTTTCCGGTGAGGGTTGGCCTCCTCCAAGGCTGCGCCTTGTCACCTATCCTGTTTGTGATATTCATGGACAGGATCTCACGGCGTAGCCGCGGGGGAGGGGGCTGCGGGTTGGTGGGCAGAGGATTGCATCACTGCTTTTTGCAGATGATGTGGTCCTGATGGCATCATCGGTCTGCGACCTGCAGCACTCATTGGATCGGTTCGCAGCCGAGTGTGAAGTGGCTGGGATGAGGATCAGCACCTCCAAATCTGAGGCCACGGTTCTCAGCAGGTCACCTATGGTCATGAAGGGTGGGTCATGACCGAAAGAACGAGATCGCGGATACAAGCGGCGGAAATGAGTTTCCTCCGGAGGGTGGCTGGCATCTCCCTTAGGGATAGGGTGAGAAGTTCAGCCATTCGTGAGGGACTCGGAGTAGAGCCGCTGCTTCTTTGCGTAGAAAGGAGCCAGTTGAGGTGGTTCGGGCATCTAGTAAGGATGCCACCTGGCCGCCTCCCTAGGGGGGTGTTCCAGGCAGGTCCAGCTGGGCGGAGGCCGCGGGGCAGACCTAGGACCAGGTGGAGGGATTATATCTCCACACTGGCCTGGGAACGCCTTGGAATCCCCCAGTCAGAGCTGATTAATGTGGCCCGGGAAAGGGAAGTTTGGGATGCCCTGCTGGAACTGCTACCTCCGCGACCCGACCCCGGACAAAGCGGATGAAGATGATGATAATGACGATGATGTAAATCCTTAATGCTGCCTCAGTGTAAACATGGAAGCAGAAAGTATTTAGACACTCACCTTACTTAGAATATTGTGGCATAAATAAAGCATAGATAACTGGAGTAACGGAGATAGTAACGTGAATAAAAGATTAAATACACAGTCCAGTAAACAGTAAAACATACTCGTTAAAGATTAAATACACAGTCCAGTAAACAGTAAAACATACTCGTTAAAGATTAAATACGCAGTCCAGTAAACAGTAAAACATACTCGTTAAAGATTAAATACACAGTCCAGTAAACAGTAAAACATACTCGTTAAAGATTAAATACACAGTCCAGTAAACAGTAAAACATACTCGTTAAAGATTAAATACACAGTCCAGTAAACAGGAAAACATACTCGTTAAAGTAAAAAACTAAGTTTAGAAATTCAAGTGAAAGTGGATAGAGAGAGACACACGTTCCTGCAGAGAACAGAATAAGGAAAGTGTAGCTGTGGTTTGGCTGGCTGTAAGCCAATGTTACCTTCATAATAAACACATACTGGGAAACATGACCTTTGCATTTGTCAGGAAAGTTCACATACATTTCATAGAATTGTAATTAACTCTTGAAAGAGAAACTATGAGTAGTGATAAACCTAAAAACTTCAGATTACAGCCACTCTTGGCAGTTGGCCTACGTTCCGTGATGAAAACCACACATAACCACACCGTGGTTAGCAGTGGCTTAGCTGGTAGAGCTGCTACCTGGTGACCAAAAGGTCATGAGTTCAAATACCACTGCTGATGTGCCTTTGAGCACAGCACCCAACCTTAAATGATTGTCCCTGTAATCAAATTGTAAGTCACTTTTGTAGGGGAACCAATCACCGAATCTTCCCCCCTCTCTGGCTAAGATCAAAGGAACAAGCCCTAATGGCCATTGTGAACAATCCAGGGGGGGCCAGCCTGTTCCTCTCACACAACTCTTGAGATTTGGGCAGAGCAGCACACTGCGTCCACTCTAAGGATTAGTAAATTGGGATTAAGAAACTGTTGCCTAAGGAACAATGAATTAAATTATTGGACATTGACAATGAGAAGAAATTGTAACATCAATCGTTTGTATTTTGTAATAATTACATATTTTGTATTGTTTTTCTAAGTGAACTAACATAGTCAGCCTAGTCATGTTTGGTATCAAAATGTCCACCATGATATTTTGTAAACTTTGCAAACGTTATATAGAACATATTCCTAGTAAATAAACTTACATTGAAACCAAACGACATGCTAAGGTAAACTGATATTTCACTGATAGGTGAGATAATCAACACCTCTGGCTGTGGCCAATCAGGTGACCTCAGCCACCTTTTGGACACCCCTTCTCAAACTATCTTAAATAGAGTTCTCATCCAGGGAACTTCGCTTTTTAAGATCCGCATGTAACCTGGGAAGGCCGCCCTGCGTTACACGGGTTGATAAAAATTGCACCCAACCCTATTCCTTGACCACGTGTCTGCAAGCAACTCATTGAACAAAGGATTTTGGCCCTTTTTCCTCACTACAGGCCCGAAAACTCCTTACAACACTTTCTAAATGAACCACTTCAGAGCAAAGGAACGTTTATTCAAACCACGTTTGGGACAACACAACTTCCACAGTTTCCCGAAGTGATTCAGAGCTTTTAACCAGATCTACTGAGTCGAGGACCCCGCTGCATCACCCAAACTGTACCAGCGCACCTTTGTCCTCCTTCCCAGAAGAGAACAATTAACACGTCAAAGAAGACCCAAAACCCACGTTGCTTTTCTATGTTTATTCAAACAAGGAACTAACTTTCAGAACTTTACCAAATGAATCACGGACTTCTCAAATTGGCTCCAGCCGCAACAGCAGGCTAATAAGACTCATAATTCAGTGCCACAGCTCCGCCTTCCTTCTCACAGTAACGTAAACTCATGCTTTTCCTAACGTTGAGCGTTTGATGCTAAAGCTAAGACAATTTCTGCTGTGTTGTGCTTACCATTATTTGTCAATATTTTAACTGTTATACTGTGTATGTTTAGCTACTAACCAATTTAGTTTATTAATGTCATCATTTGTAGTACTGTAATTTTCATGTTTTTAGACTAGTAAATAAATAAATTTTCATAAAATCATTTATTCTCGTAACATAGAGCGTCACTACTTCAGAATTGAGACTAAAACTTCAACTCCTTATTAAATTAATGCCAAATCAGACCTGGTTTCCCATCGAGCCATGCTATAAGCTAAAATCTTTGGGTGGTGCGCCTTTAATTATTTGATATCAAATTGATCGATTATAATATAAATTTATGAATTAATTGATAATCAACAATATTGATAAAGAGTGATTCACGCACATGAAGTAGTAAACCAGTAACCCTACACTTTGGAAAAAGTAAAAGTACGAGGTGGCTATGAATTGTATTTTGAAAACTATTATAGTATTATGATAGTGTGTGTAAGACCAGAGAGGAGGCGCTGTTATGCGTGTAAAGAACGTTTTTAAAGATTAAGCGTTTTCCTTAAACTCATACTGAGAAACATGACCTCATGTGAATTAACTTGTTGGGACAGAAAACAAACATTTCATATAATACCATAATTAAACCAACACTTGATATAATTAATTGAACACTTTACAGACGTAGCAGTTGTTATAAAAGCTTTTGACAGTGAACCTACATTGTGTCATGAAAGCCATTTACATCAACACAGTGATCAGCAGTTAGGCTTAGAAGCCTTCATTGTAATAGTGTGTGTTAAACCAGAGAGGAGGGATTATAAATTAAACAAACATTTCATAGAAGGATCTAATTTAACTTACACTAGAAAGACATGGTAGCAGTAATAAACCTGAAAACATTGAATCATGTCTGCACTGCAATCATGTCTAGTGATGATGATTACAATTGTTGAATACAAATCATTGTGTGTTATGTGGAGGGGCTGGTAATGTAATGTCCTGGGCTTCTCCAGGTCTTCTGCCTCTAGGGAATCCAGTGGCTGTGTATTTTATGGTATATTGCATTTAATCTATTTGAAGCTTGTGTTACTTTTGCATGATATCTCTGGTAATTGAGAAATATGTCCAGAGGCCAGATATTAGTAATATAAGGCTCCAATCTAGCTGGCGTTAAACAACAAGCCTAAACAAAGCCTTTTCAGATTATTTGGACTTTATTCACTGAACATTATCAAGGTACTTTCAAAACATACAATAAAGTAAACGGCAAAAAACAAAAAGCGTACACAGTATTTTTGTGCAAGATTTGGCCATAAACAACCATTAGTATTTTTAATGGCATTACTTGTGGGACAAACAAATGAAAAATAAAGTAAAGTGAATGCAGAAATGGGTTGGTAACACCGTTCTAGAAGCCTGATTTGTGAAATAGATGAATCCTATAATGGAAAGCTAATGTGATCAGTGCGTCACTGATGGGCGCATGCAGTCACTCGTCTCACTGCTCTTTTGATGGCTTCACTGGTTCCATCCACCACGTCTATAACAGCGTTCCCCATCTCTCTAAGGGGGGTTAGGATGAGCCTAGCCAGAGGAAAGCTGTTGGTCACTTCAGCTCTTCCCCTAGCTGCTCTTTCAAACTGCTCTCTCAGCTCCTGCATTTCTCTCTGATGTTTCATGTCATACTCTGCTCTTATTTGCCTCTCAATCTCTTTCCTCTCCTCCTCTCTCCTTTCCCAAGCCCTTTCCTTCTCCCGTCTCTCCTCTTCTTGTTGGTCCCCCTCTCTTTGGAGCCTCTCTCTCTCCGTCCTCATCTCATCCTCTCTCATTTGTCTGTCTAGCTCTCGCCTCTCCTCATCCTGCTGTCTAAGTTCCCTCAGCCTCTGTTGATACTGCTGTTCTGTGTTTGCCTTTGCTTCTTCCTCCTTTCTCCTGATCTCCTCCTCCTGCTCTCTCAGAATCCTCTGCTTCTCCTCTTCGATGGCTCTCTCGGCCTCTTGGAACATATCAGTGGTGTAGTGGTCTCTGCCGTTCCCCTCCACCATTTTGTTGATCTTCTCCAGCAGCTCCCTGACCTGAGAGGGGTCCTGAATCATGTTGTTAAACACGTGGTATCGACCCATACATCTGGCAACTAAAACCTGCAGTTCCTCACTGCCTTGTAAAAACCTTTCTATTGACGTTTTTGCCAGTTGGTCACTATGAGTGAAGAGAATCATGGTGTACTGGTTCGCCTCATCCCCAAAGACTTCCTGAATCATCTGCACCGTTTCCTTCTCTTCCTCTGTGAATCTTCCCAGCTTGATCACAACCAGGAAGACATGGGGACCAGGAGAGGAGAGGGAGATACAATTCTTCAGCTCCTCCACAGTTTTCTGTTGGGTGAACCTGGTGTCAAACAAGCCTGGAGTGTCAACAACAGCGATCATCTGCCCATCCACCTCCCCTCTGGCTTTGACACAGTCTGTGGTAAGAGACTTGGCACAGAACTCAGAGTGAAACGCTTCTCTTCCCAGGAAGGTGTTTCCTGTAGCACTCTTCCCTGCTCCGGTCTTCCCCACCAGGACAATACGGATCTCATCGTTATTTAGGACCACTTAGGATGGAATAACAGAGTTATGTTAGATAGATCTCCTTACTATCATTGAAAAACATCTGTTATCGAAAGGAATCAGCCTAAAGAAGTCATTAGATATTGGAAATTTGAATGTTTTCTCTGTGCAAAGACTATAATGTTTGCATTTACTATGGACATGTGCTTAGGTTAAACAACAAAACACTTTAATTATAAAAAAGCAACTATTTAATGCCATTGTAATCGACAAAGAAAACACACAAAATCATAGTCAATATTTAACTTCACCCTTAAAATAATAATCATTATTAATATACATTGCATGTATATCTTGGGAATAAACTTGGTTTATTGACTACCTACCAGGTGTAGTATACTTGTTGGCCATGTTATATCTGTAGAGCAGATCGTCTGTTGAAGAGCTGTGCTGTGTGTGTGAGAGCCATTCTGACCTCTTCAGTTTATGCTTTTCTTAAGCCCCGCCTCCAGACACTCCTCCCTGTGAGTGTGATACAGCCGACTAGAATGATTAACCCCATGTAGGGAAGTGAACATTCAAACTGAAAACACGCCATGCAGAAAGTGTCCCTTTTTTCTGCTTTGAACAGATGGATGGCCAAATGGAAGTAGATGATCACAGCCATCTCCATCCAGACACTATAGAGAGAGTGTATTACTTTATTTATTATATTAGATAGTTATATCTTTTATTACTTTTCTACTAAACTGATCAAATCTTATTTTCTGTTAACAAAAATCATGTTTTACTTTTTGTTCTATATTGAAAAAAAAAAGAAAAAAGTTAAATGCCACAACCAACTAGGATATTTAAAAAAAGTTAATATGTGTAATTTGCTCCAGTGTTTGTGAGTTTCTTATATAACTAAACACATGCATGAATTGATGTAATGAATCATGAACAAGGAGAGGTTAGGAGCAGCCAGACAGATGAAAGATAAACCACCTATAAATCCAGCCTGTATAGATAAGGAGAAGTCAGCTCACTGTCAGATAAGTTACATCTTGACATTTTGCATGTGAGATGCTTAGGTTGAAACAGGAAATGGAGAGTGTTTACTGGTTTTGCTGCTAAATGGAAATGCAGAGAAAGTAAGACAGTTCATTCAGGCATAGAGACTGATTTAGACACTTAATGTGTTCAGATGTAAGACATCACTCAGATGAGGTCATTTTTTTCTGAAGTCGTTTCTAGCCTACATTCTGAGGTCAGCTATGCATGTTGGTTATTGATGTTTCCTAGTACTTTTCATATTAGAGTCTGCAGTCAGCTATGCATGTTGGATATTGGTGTTTCCTGTTACTTTTTCATATTAAGAGTCTGTGGTCAGCTATGCATGTTGGGTATTGGTGTTTCCTGATGCAGTGCATATTACATTCTGAGTTAAACTATGCATGCTGGGTATTGGTTTCCTAATGCAGTACATTTCTCAGTACCACACCACACCTGAATACTCTATATTATTTCTTAGAGACTCGTGGAAGTTTCTACTTGATATTCATATTGTATTGTTTTACACTTTACCCCAACATTTGCACAATTGATTACATTCAGAAAAAAATTACAAAAAGAAAAAGACTGCTGTGTATAAATCCATAAATGACCCAGCAAATATTTAACTTAAATATCCACACGCTTTTGTAACATGCACTTGTATGTTTCAACTTGTAGTTTTTACTAGAGTGACAACAATACAGTTGAAAACTTCGTCATAACGTATTTAGAAGTTACTTTTTACAATAGCTGTAAAGGATGGCTTCTTTAGCCTATTTCTATTTACTAAGACTAAGCCATTATATTTCATGTTTGCTGTATATCGCAGTTCTGAAAAAATGTTTGAAGAAAATAAGCGGTAACATTAATAGCCTAGTAATGATACCGTTATTTGTACAGCACTTTTTTTTGTGCAATATTACGAAGTGCTTTCACAACAACACAACATTTCATACCAATAAAAAAGTAAAACCGCAAAAAGACAAAAAAAAAAAATCTATTCTTAATCTCTCAGACCACTCCCTCTGGTATAGCGGTCACTGTGCTATACAAGCAGTGCATTTACAAGAAACGCAGGCTGTTTCCTTTAAACTGCCGAGTTTATTACAATGTGCAGACCTGATGCAGCACGTGGTTTCTTTGGTCCGTTCCATGGGATGAACTAAATAATTGAACCACCGTCTATTTCTATTTCACAAATAAAATAGATTTTCTTGAAAAGAAAAATGATTCTATATTTACGATCGATTTATAAAAGCGTTTGGCTCGGCGTACTGAACCATAGTAACCATGGTAATCTGACTTAGTGCTAGCATTCCAAATAGGATTCCAGCAGTCTGAAAGTAAATGGTTGTACATATTAGGTGTGTGGTGTCCATATTGTTAAACGTCTATCGCCCTCGCCAGAAGACCAATATAAGTAGGCCTATATGGCCAGCAAACACAAACCTATCTGAAAGTCTTCAGAATAAGTAGGCCTATATGGCCAGCAAACACGAACCTATCTGAAAGTCTTCAGAATAAGTAGGCCTATATGACCAGCAAACACAACCCTATCTGAAAGTCTTCAGAATAAGTAGGCCTATATGGCCAGCAAACACAACCCTATCTGAAAGTCTTCAGAATAAGTAGGCCTATATGGCCAGCAAAACAACCCTATCAGAATATCAATAGAAGTAGGCCTATATGGCCAGCAAACACAACCCTATCAGAATATCAATAGAAGTAGGCCTATATGACCAGCAAAACAACCCTATCAGAATATCAATAGGCCTATATGACACATATCTCACATTCATTTTTATTATACATTCACATCCACAATGAATGTAAAAATGATATTTTCTTCATAAAAAACATATCCCACATTTGAACAAAAATATAGGTTTTCTGTAATCATCTTAATATAAAAAAAAATCAAACATAACTTCAGTTTAATGATGTAAATTTACTTTGAACAGACTTTATTTATATTGGTCACGTGTATTAGTTAATATTTACAGTATAGTGCATTCCTCATCCTCCCGTCTCTTTCTCTCTCTTTCTAATTGCTCCTCCCTCTCTCGTCTCTCTCGTCTCTCTATCTCTGCTTGTCTTTCTAGCCTTTCCCTCTCCATCCTCATCCTCATCACCTCCTCCATCTCTCTCCTCATCCTCTGCTCCTCCTGCATTCTCATCATGACCTCCTCCACCTCCTTCTCCATCCTGTCCTGTTCTTCTTGTAGCCTCTGTCTCTGCCTTCTCATCTCTCTCTCCCTGGCTCTTCTCTCTTGCTCTCGCTCCCTCTCGTCCTCCTCTCTCATCTTCCGCAACGTCTCCTCCATGAGTCTTTCCTGTCTTTTTTCTTCTCTGCGTCTCTTCTGTTCCTTCTCTCTCATGGCCTTCTGTTTCTTTTCTTCGATGGCTCTCTCGGCCTCTAGGAACATCTCGTTGGTGTAGTGGTTTCCTCCGTTCCTCTCCACCATCTTGTCGATCTTCTCCAGCAGCTCTGTCACCTGAGAATGTTCCTGAACAGTGTTGTTAAACACGTGATACTGGCCCTTACATTTGGAAACTAAATCTTGAAGTTCTTCACTCCCTTGTAAAAACCTTTCAATGGGAGTCTTTCCAAGCTGGTCTCCATGAGTGAAGAGAATCATGGTGTATTTGGCCGCCTCTTCACCAAAGACTTTCTGAATGTCCTCTACTGTTTTCTTCTCCTCATCTGTGAATCTTCCCAGCTTGATCACAACCAGGAAGACATGGGGACCAGGAGAAGAGTATTTGATGCACTTCTTCATCTCTTGATCTGTCTCCTCTGGGGTGACCCTGGTGTCAAACAAGCCTGGAGTGTCAACAACAGCAATCCTCTGTCCATCCACCTCTCCTTTTACCTTAGCACAGTTCACTGTCAGAGACTTGGCACAGAACTCAGAGTGAAACGCTTCTCTTCCCAGGAGGGTGTTTCCTGTAGCACTCTTCCCTGCTCCGGTCTTCCCCACCAGGACAATACGGACCTCAACGTTTATCATCCTGGTCCCTGACAGATGAAAAATAAAATAGGCTTTGTCAGAATTAACTAGTAACACTTTCTCAAAGAGTTTTGTTATTTAATTGTAAATAATTTGTTTATTAGTCGTTATTTTAATGAGAATAATTCATTAACTTATCCAACAACATTGATTGACAGTTCGATGTATTACTTACTGGGCCTGGTGCGTTTCCAATCCATGCTGGGGTTGTGGAGTTCAGAGCAGCCGCTGCAGAGTAGTGTGAGTCTGCTGTGTCTTATAGGGATCTGTAGACACGCCCACACTCTCTTCTTCTACTAGTTTACTTTAAATCGTTCACCACTGTTAGACCCAGTTGACAGCATGCACTTACACTGACCTCTAGTGGCAGGCGAGAGGCATACCACTTTAAATAGAGCACAAACGTAATGCTTGTTTCAAACATTATAAATATAACTGAAAATATGTACATATTAAATATTCAACCATATACCATGATGCAACAGCCCTTGGTCATACACAGTCTACTTTCATATTAATAGTAATGTCTATTTGAATAAGATTCTAAAATTCCCAAAACGCACACGTAAAAAATGCACATTTATTCTTTCAGATTTTTATAACAGCAATGATAATATTTACATAGTTCAACTAATAATTGAATGAGAAATGTAATGCATGTCTGTTCTATTGATTGTCTTTCTCTCACATCTCCTGTCAATCTAACTGTGGACTCTGAACCTTGCTTAACCATTCCTCTCAGATCTGAAAGTTGCATCAATGTTTCCATTCCTGTGTCTTTCTCTTTCATTTGTCTTTCTCTGTCTTTGATCTCTTGTTCCTTGTCCTCCATCTGTCTGCTGAAGTCCCTCTGCATCTTGGTGATGTTCTTCTGTAGTTCAGGTAGGACCACCTTCATCAGGTTTCTCTCTGCTTCAACTTCAGCTTCTCCTTCATAGTCATAGTTCTCCCTCATCTCCTCCATCTCCTGTCTGTGTCTCTCCTCCCTCTCTCTTCTCTCTCTCATCCTCTTTTCTATAACTTTCTCCAGCTTTCTCTCCATCTCTTCTCTTTTCTCTGTTTCTCTCGTCAGCTCCCTCTCCAGCTCTTTATTCTTCTCCTCATCCCTCTCTTCTTTCAATTGTCTCTCCAGTTTAGTTGTTCGATCTCTTAACAGTAAGATTTCCTCCACATGTTCCTGAAAAATCCCTTCAATCTTCTGTAGGTCCTGCTCAAGTCTTGCTTTCATCACCTTCTCCTCCCTCGCTTTCCTCTCCTCCCTCTCCATGTGAATCTTTCTCTCCATCTCTCTGACTTATGTCTCTGCCTCCTGGTAGGTCTGAGTGCTGTAGAAAGCTCTCTGTGTTTCCTGACACCATCTCCTCTATCTGGTCCAGCAGCTCTGAGACCTGAGTACCTTGGGCCCCGTCCTTAATGTTGAGGACATGGTACCTGTTCCCACATTTCTCTACAAGCTGCTGGAGGTCTGGACTCCCTGCTTGGAGAAACTCCTCAATGCTCTGCTCTGTCAGACTGTCAGCATGGGTGAATAGAATGACAGTGTGTCCCCAACAAGCCTCTCCAAACATCTCCTCCATTCTCTCCATCATCCCTCTCTCCTCCTTCTCCTCCTCCTCCTCCTCCTCCTCCTCAGAGGTGTGACCAGGAGGAAGGCGTAGGGTCCCGGGTGTGGGGTCCCGGGGCAGACAGACGGACACAGAGCCCCACATCTTGTCTCATCTCCTCCACAGAGAGTCCAGGGCAGAACCAGTCTGGAGTGTCCACCAGCACCAGCCGTCTCCCACACACGTCCCCCTCTCTCCTCCTACTCCTCTGGCTCTCTGCAGAGGGGCTGGCCTGGGCCCCAAACTCCTCTCCTAACCCTAACCGTCTCCCACACGTCCCCCTGTCTCCTCCTACTCCTCTGGCTCTCTGCAGAGGGGCTGGCCTGGGCCCCAAACTCCTCTCCTAACCCTAACCGTCTCCCACACACATCCCCCTCTCTCCTCCTACTCCTCTGGCTCTCTGCAGAGGGGCTGGCCTGGGCCCCAAACTCCTCTCCTAACCCTAACCGTCTCCCACACACGTCCCCCTCTCTCCTCCTACTCCTCTGGCTTTCTGCAGAGGGGCTGGCCTGGGCCCCAAACTCCTCTCCTAACCCTAACCGTCTCCCACACACGTCCCCCTCTCTCCTCCTACTCCTCTGGCTCTCTGCAGAGGGGCTGGCCTGGGCCCCAAACTCCTCTCCTAACCCTAACCGTCTCCCACACACGTTCCCCTCTCTCCTCCTACTCCTCTGGCTCTCTGCAGAGGGGCTGGCCTGGGCCCCACACATAGAAACATAGAGAGCCTCACAGTTCTTATAATCTCTTCAGATTTATTTTACGGAGCTACCAAATGTCTTCCCTAGGTGGTGCTACTGGCTTGGTATCAAAACAGCTGCAGAGAGCTCCTACTATTTGTCAGTCATTGGTGATGGGATTTAAATGACTAGAATCAACAACCTTGCATCCTAGTAAAACGATTATAATAATATAACATTTTATAATTTACAATCTCAATTTATAACTGAACAGATGATCTCACTATGCAATGCTATAATTATTGTAATGCCTTTGTCTTTTCAGACAGATTGTAGAGGTTCAATAATACAGTATCCATCAACTGATCAATGATAATGTTTTTTTAATTAATTTTTTAATAAAATTTTTGTATTTTCTGAAATGCGGAGAAAATATGTTTTAGAGGAGAAATAAGCCAAAAGGAGACTGTCCTCAAATATGGTTGACTCCCAGGAGAAACAACAGTGTGGACTATTCTAGTGAATATCATTACACTGTCTTTCTGTGCATAGCTCACATTCTGAATGGGGGAAATAATAACATTTCAATAATTCCACAGTAAAGTGTGCTTACTACTTCCACCGGCATGTCCTGTTCCTCTTTACGATCCCATGCTGGATTAGAAATCTAATGAAACTCTGACAATAGAACTTATATGACAATAACACTGTATAAATATAAATGGACTAGAGCCATAAGTGTGTCTTGTTGTTATTTTGTATTTCAAATGATCTGAGATTTTGACTCTATTGATACAATGTGTCAGTGCTATTGTCAAAACTTTATCGAGAGGACAAGAAATGTGGTATTTTAGTGATCTGCTGTAAACAGTGTTCCAACCATTAAAGTGTCCAGGCGTCCTACCAGCTTCTACTACAGGTAATACAACACTTAGTTAGATAACAACAGAAATAACAAGAAGATCATTGCAATTCAGGGAATATCGAGATTTTATTCAATGATTAGAGTTCATGAAGTATTATTCTTGATACGGGGAAATAACCTACTGGGTTAGAGTAAGCAAAAATAGCACAGAAGTGAAAAAAAAAAGTTTGTTAAAGAAGAACAGGTTCTGATGAGATTTGATTCAATGTCATAAACATGTATTCATCTTCCTGATTTTCACTTTTTTTCACATGCTGACTATATTCATGCAATTCAAATTTAGTTAAAGCAAAGATAATGGCAATATGGCAATTATTGACTATTTAGGAATATATATGTTTACTAACTTGAAAGTTAACTGAAATGCCAACAAAAACCATTAAGCAAAGCGGAACAATCATCAGGCCTCTTTGAGAGCAATGGTTTCCAGGCCAACGGCATTTACTGCTTGAGGGCTTCCTTCAGGTTGCCCTGTACAGCAGGAGGAGCATAAAACTCATCCAGCTTCTTAAGAAGAGCATCGTATTCTTTCTGCCACTCCTCCTCTGACAGACTGGAGGGATCGGTCTCCAGGAATTTGTAGGCATCTTTGGACTGGACAGTAAATATGTACACAACAGAGCTGCAGCCCTCTTTGAATTGACACCAACTCTGTAAAGGAATGTATAAAGAATTACACTGGTCAGCACTCAATGCCTCCTTACAGTCGTAAAAAACATTGGAATAGTTCATTCTCATTTTGAACAATACGGTTAACTCTTTTGAGACTAAAGTAGTGCTGAAGAGATGTTGTCATTGTGACGAGAGTATTCTGTCTGAGAGGATAGACATAACAGTCACATGTCATCATTCAACCTGTATTACCTGTCCTGCTAGCTCAATTGAATCCAAAAAGATTTTCTTAAAATCAGGATCACTGAGTTCAGTAAGTAGGTCCTCTGCAGCGAAGGTCTTCTTCTGCAAATCATCCACCATCACCCCAATCTTCTCCCAGAAGGCCTTGAGTTGCAGCAGAATGTTCTGGATCTTGGTGAGGCACGCCTGGACCTCAGGGAGATGAACTGGGTCTGGAACCATTCCTGTAGGGACAAAATAAAGACAATTTATTATATATTATAGTGTAGTATTACTTATTTTATTAACTTGTTAAGGAGTAAAGATGGTGGGTAGTCACATGGGGTCAGGCAAGACCTGTAAACTATATTTTCAAGAAGCTAAGGGAAAACAATGCATGTGACTCATCTGTTGATATTTACTTCCATAATTGTCCCATTAAAATAACAAATCAAAAACATTTACCCAGGTTAATTGAGATGGTGGTGAGTTTAAACTGCTCCTGCATCAACTCCGTTTCCACTCTGCCCACAGCATTGGCCAGAGGAGCTCTCTCACTCTGCAGCCTGGAGATCTTGATCTTGACCTCCTCCACCCTGGCTCTATCTGCTGAGCTGTTGATGGACTTCTGGATAGCATTAACAATTGCACCAATGATGGGCACCACAGCAGCTGCAATACCAAACTTACGGTCCCGACCTGCGATGTCATCAACCACCGCTTTCAGATCCTTTTCAGCCTCGTCCATTCTGAGCTAATTCATCCCGGGCTGTTTTCAGTCTTTCTTCAATAGTGTCCACTATCTGCTTCAGAGCCACTTGCTCCTTGGTCAGTTTTTCTGATGTAGCAGTAGTTTCCTGTTTGACTTGAATAACGTCACTGGTTGCAGATGCTACCCCTCTGTTAAGTTTTGAATACCTGATCAATATGAAAATAACAACAAAAAGTCAAAAGTGGTCAATAGGATAAGAACCACACTGAAGTCACACAATGGTTTTATTTGTTTTCTGATTTCTCAAAATTATCATATTCAAAAAAGCTGGGTGGAAAAGGTTTACATGTCTTACTCTTTCACAACGTCATCCACACGTCTTATGAGGTCGTCAATCCACTTCCTGGTCTTTTCCAGGAACTTGACGGCCACAACGGCATTCTCTTTCTCCACAGCTTTGGTCAGCATGGGTAACAGAGTTTTGACTATGTTGTCACTACTGCTGACACACTGATGACAAAAGACAAACAGTTGCAGTGAAAATCAGGCGATATTATATTTAGAAATACATAGTAACTTTTTAACAGCTAGGATAAGGAACCATATTTAGTCAGAATGGTGGGGCTACAGAATAGTAGTGCAAATGATGGGGCTGTCATTTAAAATGTGTCACGGGGTCAACCTTTCACCTTTTGGTTGACTGACATCAGAGTGTATGGATTTACTTTTTTTATCAAGTGATGAAACAGTCTTATCTTTGGAATTTTTGTTAGGTTTAGAAAACGTTCATGAGTAAAGACAAATGAATAAAATCTACAAATCAAACAGTCAGTTTGTCTGAAAGAGTGCCCTCATTGTTTAACCTGTCTAGCCAGTAGCCATAGTGCCTTTTCCTAAAAGAAAGTAATACCGAAGTAAAAAAGTAAATTGGAAATACATAGGAGGGGAAATGCAAACCAAATGTAAAAAGCAATAAAGAAACGTAAATAGGAAAGTAAATAAATAGGGGATTTAATACAAAGGAAATACAATCCATGGCATTTCATTTATTTATGAGTCATTTATTTATTTGTGCATTTATTTTAAATTTTGTCAGCTTTGGTCCTCCATTGCCACAGGCGGTCACCTGTATGTATTACTGAGGGTCCTAAAGGGCAAAGACCCTAATAGTTATTGTACCACTTTATTGTACTTCTCTATTATTATTATTATTATTATTATTATTATTATTATTATTATTATTATTATTATTATTATTATTATTATTATTATTAATATTAAGGGTCCAAGCCGTAGGACAAAGACTCCTATAGTTCTTGTACCGGGTTATTTTACTCTATTACTATAATTATAACTTAAAAAATTATTATTATTATTATGATTATTATTATTATCAATGTGTTCCTGCCGTCACCCAATGTTCCATGAGCTGCTGTATGTCAGAGACTTCATTTCAGCCCTCCATGCTCTCTGCACTTCCTTACACTCACAGAGACCTAGATCACCTCTCAGGACACCACACATTTTCACATTAAGCATGTGTCTATAAATCCCAGCGTCGGCGTAAAAAGTGGCGGACGCCTTCTCCTGTGCGTATGCAACGTTTCCTTGATGTGGAAATGTGCGGTTCTCCACGCAAACTTCAACTCATGCTTACGCACTAAACTGGAGAGATGAAAAACTGCCACTCTGCTGGCAGAACGATGAATCTCAACCAACGCTTTGAAATTGACGCCAGTGTGCAAAATTATCGAAATATTACCTCTCACATTATTATATATAGAGTTCAATGGAGTGCAAAAAAACGTAAAAGATTTAGCATGATAAATATAAACGGAGATGTGTTGTTATGATTGTGTGATTTGGTTTTGTAACATAATCCTTCAAATATGTTGTAATCGGGAGCATATTTAATACAATCTATCACTATTAAATAATAGCCTGCTTGCATGTTCTGAAACGTATTCTCATAAATAATAAGGCAAGCGGGTTACTACTTTCCATTCAAACACTCACGCTGCATAACCTAAGTTACCTCAAAATGTTGCACTGTGGCAACGTTTCTTTAACATTTCTCTTAATGTTGTGTTATGGTTGCACAGTTATGTAACATTAACCTCACAATGTTATGATAGGGCAACGTTACAGATTGGAGGCAGAGTTGCCTCCTAATTAGTTATGGTTTTCAGCTGGTTCCTTGCCTTTCCTTGCTGTGGTGTACTGCTTTTTCTTAGTGTGTTCAATACTTTTTTCCTGTTTCATTCCAGTTTATTGCACATAACTTTATTTACATATAGACTTTAATGTTTAGATTTTTTGTCTCTATTGCTTGAGTTAATACCAAAGTCTGGCGCAAATTTCACTTGAATGGGCTCATTGGAAATACATTTACTGGACAAAATATTGATGTGTTAAATACTTATTTCCCCCATTGTACACATTTATGTGATGCATCGTCAGATGCAGCACATACTGTTACTGGAAAGTCATATTGTTATTATTATTATCCATCCATTTTCCGCCGCTTATCCGGGGCTAGGTCGCGGTGGCAGCAGGCTCAGCAGGGAATTCCAGCCGTTCCTATCCCCAGCAACGCTTTCCAGATCCTCCTGGGGGATCCCGACGCGTTCCCAGACCAGACGAGATATATAATCTCGCCAGCGTGTTCTGGGTCTATCCCGGGGTCTCCTACCAGTAGGGCGTGCCCGAAAAACCTCCAACGGGAGGCGCCCAGGAGGCATCCTAATCAGATGCCCGTACCACCTCATCTGGCTCCTTTCGACGCGAAGGAGCAGCGGCTCTACTCCGAGCTCCCTCCGGATGACCGAGCTCTTGACCCCATACCTAAGGCTGAGCCCAGCCACCCTACGGAGGAAACACATTTCAGTCGCTTGTCCTCGCGATCTTATTCTTTCGGTCACTACCCAAAGCTCATGACCATAGGTGAGGGATGGAACGTAGACCAACGAGTAAATCGCGAGTTTTGCCTTTCGGCTCAGCTCCTTCTTCACCGCGACGGTCCGGTAGAACGCCCGCATTACTGCTGATGCTGCACCAATCTGCCTGTCAGTCTCACACTCCATTTCTCCCTCACTCGTGAAAAAGAACCCGAGATACTTTAACTCCCTCGCTTGGGGCAGCAACTCAATCCCAACCCGGAGAGAGCAGCCCACCGTTTTCTGGCAGAGAACAATGGCCTCAGACTTGGAGGTGCTGACTCTCATCCCGACCGTTTCACACTCAGCTGCAAACCGCTCCAGTGCATGCTGAAGGTCACAGTCTGAAGAAGTCAACAGAACCACATCATCTGCAAAGAGCAGAGAAGCAATTCAGAGGTCCCCAAACTGGACACACTCCTCCCCCCGGCTACGCCTTGAGATTCTATCAATGAAAATCACAAACAGAACCAGTGACAAGGGGCAGCCCTGGCGGAGTCCAACACCCACTGAAAACGTATTTGGCTTTGTGCCGAGTATACGGACACAACTCTCACTTCGGTTATGTAGGGACCGAATGGCTCGTATCAACGGCCCCAGTTCCCCATACTCCCGCAGTACCCCCCGAAGGACTCCCCGGGGGACACGGTTGTAGGCCTTCTCCAAGTCCACAAAACACATGTAGACTGGATGGGCAAACTCCCACGCCCCCCCAAAAGTGAAATGTGATTCCCCGATATTTGGCAAACTCCCATTATTATTATTATTATTATTGTTATTATGAGGCCTATTTTTGCGCGCCTATCTATGCCCGCAGTTTTGACCCAATTGATTCCATTCCAGTGCCCACATGTCTTGGGTATTGCAGTCCGTTGACCTAGCATACAGCTAACTGATCGGTAAACGTTTTATATTTCTAATTATTATTTTTAATCGGTTTTTGGTCCCATTGAAATTAATTGGGAGAGAGTTTTCACAGACATTTACCGCCATCTAGCGTTGATTTTATGTAATTGCATGTTGTTATGTTAAGGAATTCAGGTAGAGTGGGACATCAGGTTGAGTATGGGCAGTGAACAGGGCAAATGTAAGCCAATTACAGCAATTGTTATAGTGTCATTGTTGAATGTCTACGGGACATGAAACAAAGGTTATGATTGATGTGCTATCACAGAAAGGGTCCTGTAGTTGTTTTTCAAATTGCTTGACAACCTGGGATCTCACAGTAAGCTAAGAAGGCAAGGGGAATTTGTATTAAGTGAACCGTTAAAAAGTTAAACAATCAATGCCTTGAGACGGCAACTTAGGTTGTCCGCTAAAATAGAGCCAGCTATTTTGTCGTTATTTTGTCAGCTATTTTGTTGATTTCGTATTAAGTTTCGTTGCCAATATTTCAAAATGTACATTGTCGTCTTACAATTTAGTCATGAAGAAAAGGTAATCCACATGAAATGTTGCTCTAACTAGTGTTAGGGAGGGTTCAGCTTCACAAAACTATGAACAACAATTTCCAAACATTTGTTTAAATTATTAGGCCACATTAGGTCTACTTGCAGCTATCTCTTATGAGTTTGTGACCTGTTGACCCCCGAAGCTCAGTTTTTTTTGCTGAGAGGCTGCAATTGAAAGGGATCTATTCGCCACATTTGCCAAGTAGGCTATGTCATATCGAACACCGTTTCTCTCCCATGTTTTCTTTTTAATCTTCCAGCTAATGGATAATCGGTTATTTTCCAATTAAAAACGTTGGAAACGGAACTTTCACTAACTAAGCAATGGGTAAGACTTCCGGGTTTTAAAAATCTGTGTTAGGCCAATAGGCTATTTGGTTATCGGGTTGGACTCAGTAACATGCTTTGTCATAACAGTAACAGGCGTAAATCCTTTAATGTTTCATGCACTGAGACGTTTTAAACGCCTCCATTTTATGTTGTCATTTAGATTCAGCTTTAATGTTCATCGTGTTAATTCAGGTTTCACTGGAATTGTGTGGAGGGTTGCTATACACTTAATCCACTCATGTAAATAGATAAATTGGTTCCAATAGCTTTGTACGGGAATTTAACAGGTTGTTGCAGCTCATTCTGATTGAGCAATGGACAATTTAATCGTCCCATTTTCTTGTTGAAACAATGGTTGGTTTGAAATGTGGGACCGATTTTAACTGGTTGGGTAGTTTAATAATATGTATTTATGTCTGTGGGCTTGTCATTTTTTTATATTAAAATTAACTAATATAACCACATAAGTTTGTTTGTTTATTGTTAATACACACTTTTTTGAAAACCAATTTTGTTAAATTATGTAGGGATAGATTACAAGGTAGTTTGGGCATAGCCTTTAGTATAAAGCATGACCTGAACTGTATTTAAATGTTTGTATTATTAGTGTAGAACTACATTCTAGATTGTATATTATACTTGAATAATGTCGAGCATCAGTGCTTTAGGGTTAGAAGCTGGAGAATGTCACAATGGCATAACAATAGGAACAGCAATATGGTGAATAAACGTTGCTAGGACGTTACATATTGTTATAATAATAACGTAACAGCAACGTTGCAAGGAGGTTGCCATCAGGTTGCTGCAACGTAACATGCTGCAACGTAACAAGGTGAGGTTGCCATGACGTTACTGCAATTTCACGGCAACGTTGCACTGTAACCTCCCTGCAACGTAACAAGGTGAGGTTGCCATGACGTTACTGCAATGTCGTGGCAATGTTGCACTGTAACCTCCCTGCAACGTAACAAGGTGAGGTTGCCATGACGTTACTGCAATGTCACGGCAACGTTGCACAGTAACCTCCGTGTGACGTCTGCGAAACCATTATGACGAACATGTGACGTTGCAACATAACGTTGCTGCAACTTATGTAACCTTAACTGCAGCGTTGCATTTACGTCATGGCAACCTATTTTGTTAGCAGGGTTTATAGTGCCGGTTTCGATGCCTCAGACCCCGTCTACACATAGCCGGGAGGTTTTTCCTCCCTCCTTTTAAAAAAAAATCTCTGTCCACACATGCACGGTTAAAAAATAATCTCCGTCCACACAAGCACGGTTAAAAAGAAAATCTCCGTCCACACAAGCACGGTTAAAAAGAAAATCTCCGTCCACACGAAAACGCCCAAAAAAAAAAAACACTGTCAAAGAACGCCAAACCATGTTGGCAAGTCATAAGCTTGAAAAAAAAGGGTGCATCAGGGCTTACCAAGGCAACATCAGACTGACAGTTTGGCTAAATTTGAACAACTGACATCTAAGGACCTAAAGGCTCACACTCTGATGTAACAAAGGAAAAACCTCCGGCTATGATCGTTTTTTGTGTCCACACTTAAACACTGAAAACGGCTTTTAAAAAAAAAATACACCCTAGCCAGCGTTTTTAAAAAAAACTCAGTTTTCAGTGACAAAAAACGCTGTCTACGTGTGGACAAAAGGCCAAAACGGTTTAAAAAAATCTCGGTTTTTCAAAAATACCCAGCTACATGTCGACAGGCCTCAGTTGGACTCGAGCAGATACGAGCGCACTTTTTCATTCTTATCACATGTTCGTTGCGTAGAACTGTCAATCAGGGAAATGAACACTCCGAAGGTGTCACGCAATTGGGCTGAAATTTCTTTTTTGGTGCATAGGCCGACGCCATTTTCGCCTTTTGTATGTATGTACACTTTTAGTATGGATCCTAAACGCATTGTTTTATAAATGAGGCTCCAGGAGATTTTGGACCCACTTTTACAAATCTGATTACCTTTCAGACAGCTAGGACCCGTCAGAGGCTGCCATTAGCTTTAAATTGAATTGAAATTGTCTTATTTTTTGGTTTATCTATTGTTCTCACTATTTCATTTTGTACTTGTAGGTTTGTACTTTTGGCCTGTTGGTTAATTTAATATGTAAGTTGTTGTTTTACTGTTTCTTAGAGACCTTCATAACAATGTTAGGACACGCACTACACAAATTAAGGTGTTAGGTATTTTAATTATCACTGTAAACACATTTGAATGAATAATCATTATTATTACCAGTAATGTGCTTCTATATTTACCTGCAGCAGGAGAGCGTCAGAGGAATTAAACACCATCTGGGCCTCCACAGCGATAGCCCGGATGATCCTCTCCAGCTGGGGGAACTTTCCCAGACACAGGTAGGAGATGTGGAACAGCAACTCTGTCTTCTCCCCAGCCCGTGGTAGGTCCAGCAGGTTGTTGGAAGTGTTTTCATTATACTTAACTGAATTTGAAATTATAGAAGTTACGTCAATTGACTACACGATTACAAACACGCCACAGACCAAAATTGCACAATCCAAATGAATTATATGTAGCAGAAGGAACTTGTTGGTAATGGAACAGATGTCACAACATTTACAGTAAATACAATTATGCTAGTGCACTCCCAAATAAAGAACTTACCAACGGAATTGATGGTTTTCACTGAATAAAGACAACAACAGATAAAACATTTTTTGTAAATGTTGACGACATTTTAAGGGGGTCGGGTAATATAATAAAAAGAATATCAGAAGGACAAGCTGAGTGTTAAAAATACTGTAGACAGATAAACCTACAGATTGTATTAGCGCTTTCCATCCTCTGTATAAATCCTATTTACAAATATATTTTTACTTACCATTGGAAGACATGTTGTTGGCTGTTGTTTCCACTTTATAAAGAAGGATAATATAAATGCAGTAAATATGTTTGAGATACTGGATTCACCAAGCAGAGAGGTACACCTGAGCGTGCAGAATGTGGAGTCTCAAGGATGTCCGGCTGATACCATAGTGTTTTATACAACAAGGGTCACGTGATGAGAATGCTGGAACACACACACACACACACACACACACACACACACACACACACACACACACACACACAGCTTGTTGTCCACCACACCCTATAAACATTTTTTATGATGACCTTTTCTGTTGAAGTAATCCGCTGCTGTGTCAGGTGGAGCTCTGATGTTAATGATTCCATCAACAGCTACTTGGGGAAATTTCCATTCCTCACGAAAGCATTGTGCTACTAATCTGGACTCGCCAGCTAACACATAAAACAAATAGCAACAGAAGTTGCTGATGCTCCATTTCTGATACTTTCTTTTTTGATGTACAGATTGTGTACTTTGTGGGGAAACTTTTCCAAGAAAAAAAACCGTTAAATGCAAACCGACCTTACTGCAATTTCCATAACACACTCTCACGCAAGCAAGGTAGATGGAGTGTCTTTGTCCCTTCTCCATGTTGTCAAACACCTTCCACAAAACAGGTGGTGGATAGTGAATCATGAAACACAGAATCTTCTGGATGGTGGTTCATGAAACAAGCCAAACACATAAGCCACAAGTTGCACTCACCAATATTGAAGTTTATATACAATTTACTGTATACAGGTAATTTGCACAATTGTCCAAAACCATGTCAAAAGTTTGAAGTATTCAGATTTGTTTACGTCTTTGTTTATGTCCAGATAACCCAGGTGGTCTCCCATCCAAGTACTAAAGACATATCCAATGTTCTCCAGTTTGTAGACATGTCCACAGTTCTCCAGCTTGTAGACATGTCCACAGTTCTCCAGTTTGTAGACATATCCGATGTTCTCCAGTTTGTAGACATGCCCATAGCTCTCCAGTTTGTAGACATGCCCATAGCTCTCCAGTTTGTAGACATGTCCACAGTTCTCCAGTTTGTAGACATATCCAATGTTCTCCAGTTTGTAGACATGCCCATAGCTCTCCAGTTTGTAGACATGCCCATAGCTCTCCAGTTTGTAGACATGTCCACAGCTCTCCAGTTTTAATACACTCCTGTTATTTTTGTGCAATACAGATCACATACATTGTCATGGACTATGGAGTGTATTTGTCCTTCTCCATGCTGTCAAACACCTTCCACACAATAGGTGCTAGTTCATCGCAGAATTTTTTACAGGATTCACTTGATAAGTCATCTAATCCCAGACTTTATTTGAGTATACTCTGTTGCCTCTTTGATTTCCGTAACAGTAATAGAACTTTCACACATCTCTTCATCTTATCTTATCTTCTTCAGATAATATGGCATTAACCTTATTTAATATCTTAATATTTTTAATATATACAATTCCCTCTTCCACTTTAGGTGGGCCTGCCACAGAGCCAGTAATACCTGTAATGCCTTTATGTGGATTTCAACACAGAACAGCGGGCAGACTAAGCTATTCATTAGAGTTGTGTGGTTAACAGTGAGTTATATAAAACATAGAGATTAGCTCAGAAAGGATGAGCTCCAAAAGATTCCATGTTCATTTTGGCACATCACTTCTAAACAGGTGAAGCAATTGCTATATTTACGACAATATTTAACCTAACATTTGGTAAAATAAAATACTAATTTGTCTGTGTATCTGTGTTCCAAAGCAGTGTTGCTCGATACAACACACTCTACCATGAGTGTGTGTGTGTGTGTGTGTGTGTGTGTGTGTGTGTGTGTGTGTGTGTGTGTGTGTGTGTGTGTGCGCGCGCAAGAAAGGCTGCACAAATGAATGAGGAAAAATTTGAGGCCTTGATAGAACAAGTTACTTCCTCTGTTTGGATTTCCAAAAAGGTTTCCACACCTTCTTCAATGAGTCATTCTTCCAAAGAAAATGTTTTATGGTTTGATTTGTACACTCACTCATTTGTAAAGTGAATAGATAAGACACCCACTGGTTTACACTTGAAATGGCAAAACTTCAATAACTTGCCATTGTACACTGATGCATATATGCTCCAACTGGTTGATATATTAACTGTTGACCACAGCTGCATGTTGTAAACTAAAGGGGTTAATGTTCTGGGAAATGGCAAAGGTTGTAATTATTGTTGTGAAAGGGTCTCACTGGAAACAGGATGTCTGCAGATAAGACATCAGGGCATCTAGGGGGTGTCACCATATGACCAGCTGTCTATTCCATTTGTGACTTAGCTTGAGGACACTCCCACTGTCTACATGAGAAAGCAGATTTCAGAGGTTAAGGGTCATCTCCTTTGGACGGCGTCTTAAACGCTGTGTGGGGTGATCCTTTAGCAAAGGCATTTGATCTTTTGCAGAAGCACCGTTTTAATAAAATACTTGCATTGAACTTCGTTATTTGGTCTCACCGTGTTTAATATTTAGAATTTCCATAACACACTCTCACGCAGGCAAGGTAGATGGAGTGTCTTTGTCCCTTCTCCATGTTGTCAAACACCTTCCACAAAACAGGTGGTGGATAGTGAATCATGAAACACAGAATCTTCTGGATGGTGGTTCATGAAACAAGCCAAACACATAAGCCACAAGTTGTACTCACCAATATTGAAGTTTATATACAATTTACTGTATACAGGTAATTTGCACAATTGTCCAAAACCATGTCAAAAGTTTGAAAGAAGCTCAGCCCGTCTTTGTTTAGAGAAACCAGTTATATTCAGATTTGTTTACGTCTTTGTTCATGACCAGGAACCAGTCCTGTTGAGCTTGGTTTATGACCAGAAACCAGTTCAATCAAGCTTGGTTTAGGATCAGGAACCAGTCCAATTAAGCTTGGTTCAAGACCAGGAACCCTGTCCAGTTAAGCTTGGTTTACAATCAGGAACCAGTCATGTTAAACTTGGTTTAAGACCAGGAACCAGTCCAGTTACGCTTGGTTTAGGATCAGGAACCAGTCCAGTTAAGCTTGGTTTAAGACCAGGAGCCAGTCCAGTTAAGCTTGGTTTAAGAACAGGAACCAGTCCAGTTAAGCTTGGTTTAGGACCAGGAACCAGTCCAGTTAAGATTGGTTTAAGACTAGGAACCAGTCCAGTTAAGCTTGGTTTAAGAACAGGAACCAGTACAGTTAAGCTTGGTTTAGGATCAGGAACCAGTTCAGTTAAGCTTGATTTAAGACCAGGAACCAGTCCAGTTTAGCTTGGTTTAAGACCAGGAACTAGACCAGTTAAGCTTGGTTTATGACCAGGAACCAGTCAAGTTAAGCTTGGTTTAAGAATAGGAACCAGTCCAGTTAAGCTTGGTTTAGGATCAGGAACTAGTCCTCTTAAGCCTGGTTTAGGAACAGGAACCAGTCCAGTTAAGCTCGGTTTAGGACCAGGAACCAGTCCAGTTAAGCATGGTTTATAAGCAGAAACCAGTCCAGTTTAGCTTGGTTTAGGATCAGGAACCAGTCCAGTTAAGCTTGGGTTAACAGCAGGAATCAGTCCAGTTTAGCTTGGTTTAGGACCAGGAACCAGTTCAGTGAAGCTTGGTTTAGTTGTGCTAAAACAATATAATCCTATCCATATATGATCCCCTCCCATTCACACACAAACAGAAACAGACACACAGAATGTTTGATAAAAAACAGTTTATTTTTTTGTTCTTTTGTTTTTCTTTATTGTACATAATTTGGAGAATGGTGAAAGTAACAGTCTGTGTGCTGAGGGGAGCAGAAAGGGTGGTGGGGGTGTAGGGGTCACAGGGTCACGGAGTCAGAGGTCAGAGGTACCCGTCAGGAAGTCAAGGACCAAACCTACACAGGGAGCTGTTTAGACCTAGATCCCTAAGCTTTGTGATGAGCTTAGAGTGAACCATGGTGTTGAAGGTGGACCTGTAATATGACAGTCTTTTCCGATTGCTTACACATTTTTTGTAGGAATTTGTAGGGTTAACTTTACTCTTAAAACCCACATCCTTTTAGGCTCTCCAATGGCACAACGTGTATGAGTGTATCAGTGTGCAATACTGATTTTTATTTCTGTATTTGTCACGTACGTTTCCCTAAGCAACATCCACGTCTCTGTTGGTTTGGTAATCACATATGTATCTTATATTCCAAAAAGGCAACTTCTTAATGTAATTACAAAAAATGCAGAAAAAATCTTACCTTGACCAAACTTTACAATCACTCATTTAAAAAGAAAGAGTTCATATGCATAAAAATTATACAACTTATTTAGCTTTTAAGGAAAACATATCACATCTGTATTCTCATGTTTGCAAAGCTCAGGGTTTTGATTTCTTTTATTCTCTTTGTTGAGAATATACCTTAGAAGACGGGTCTAATATAGGAGCGGTCCAATCAGCATCCTCTGCTCAACCATGGGGGCGGGACATGGATGAGTTTAGCTGTCAGTCAGGTTGTACAGCATGCTTACATTAGGTGGAGAAGCCTGAGTTCTGCTGCCAAAACACTTCAGCAGGTGCAGCAGTCAGTGGTACAGTCGTACTGCACACGTCCACAGTAGAGAGATATCAGAACGTCTGATCTACAGTGGTTCATAAGACACACCCTCCATGATGTCATATCACCATGGAGATCATTTACCTGTCCAAAGGCCACACTGTGTGTGTTATAGGAGAATGTAAACTACAGCACTGTAGTCTGGTGGAGTCTATCTTTCTCTATGTATGTTATAGGAGATTATAAACTACAGCACTGTAGTCTGGTGGAGTCTATCTTTCTATATGTATGTTATAGGAGAATGTAAACTACAACACTGTAGTCTGGTGGAGTCTATCTTTCTCCATGTATGTTATAGGAGATTATAAACTACAGCACTGTAGTCTGGTGTTTAAAAGGAGCAGAATGGACAGCTGGATTTTAAAACACTGTAGCAGTTTGTGGAAGCACGATGATGTCCAATTCTAGGAGAACCAAAATCTCGACGTAAGGCCTCTTTTCTGCCTTTAATGCTTAAGCAGACAGAATAGACGGTGAAATCCTATATATACAGTGCCTTGCAAAAGTATTCACCCCCCTTGGCTAGTTACTTATTTTGTTAGATTACAACCTGTAAGTTAAATGTTTT
Organism: Galaxias olidus; assembly: GCA_026901105.3. Lineage (NCBI taxonomy): Eukaryota > Metazoa > Chordata > Actinopteri > Galaxiiformes > Galaxiidae > Galaxias > Galaxias olidus. The sequence continues at coordinate 139,318 of JAPMUY010001418.1, forward strand.
TTTAATCTGAATTTTATGTGATGGATCTGTACAAAATAGTCTAAATTGGTGAAGTGAAATGAGAAAAATATATATAATTTATTTTTATTTTTTATTAAAATCTGGAAATTGGCATGTGCATATGTATTCACCCCCTTTTCTATGAAGCCCCTCAAAAGTTCTGGTGCAACCAATTACCTTCAGAAGTAACATAATTAGTGAAATGAAGTCCACCTGTGTGTAATCTAAGTGTGACATGATCTGTCAGTATAAACACACCTTTTCTGAAAGGTCCCAGAGGCTGCAACACCACTAAGCAAGAGGCATCACACCATGAAGACCAAGGAGCTCTCCAAACAAGTCAGGGACAAAGTTGTTGAGAAGTACAAGTCAGGGTTGGGTTATAAAAAAATATCCAAATCTTTGATGATCCCCCGGAGCACCATCAAATCCATCATCTTCAAATGGGAAGGACATGGTCCCACAACAAACCTGCCAAGAGAGGGCCGCACACCAAAACTCACAGACCGGGCAAGGAGGGCATTAATCAGAGAGGCAGCACAGAGACCAAAGGTAACCCTAAAGGAGCTGCAGAGTTCCACAGCAGAGACTGGTGTATCTGTACATGGGACCACAATAAGCTGTACACTCCATAGAGCTGGGCTTTATGGAAGAGTGGCCAGAAAAAAGCCATTACTTAGTGTTAAAAATAAGAAGGCACGTTTTGAGTTTGCCAAAAGGCATGTGGGCGACTCCCCAAATGTATGGAGAAAGGTGCTCTGGTCAGATGAGACTAAAAATTGAACTTTTCGGCCACCAAGGAAAACGCTATGTCTGGCGCAAACCCAACACATCCCATCACCCCAAGAACACCATCCCCACAGTGAAACATGGTGGTGGCAGCATCATGCTGTGGGGATGTTTTTCAGCAGCAGGGACTGGGAAACTGATTCGAGTCGAGGGAAAGATGGATGGTGCTAAATACAGGGATATTCTTGAGCAAAACCTGTTTCAGTCTGCCTGTGATTTGAGACTGGGACGGAGGTTCACCTTCCAGCAGGACAATGACCCGAAGCATACTGCTAAAGCAACACTCGAGTGGTTTAAGGGGAAACATTTAAATGTGTTGGAATGGCCTAGTCAAAGCCCAGATCTCAATCCAATTGAGAATCTGTGGTCAGACTTGAAGATTGCTGTTCACAAGCGGAAACCATCCAACATGAAGGAGCTGGAGCAGTTTTGCCTTGAGGAATGGGCAAAAATCCCAGTGGCAAGATGTGGCAAGCTCATAGAGACTTATCCAAAGCGACTTGCAGCTGTAATTGCCGCAAAAGGCGGCTCTACAAAGTACTGACCTTAGGGGGGTGACTATTTATGCACGCTGAAGTTTTCTGTTATTTTGTCCTATTTGTTGTTTGCTTCACAATAAAAAAAAATCACATCTTCAAAGTTGTAGGCATGTTCTCTGGATGAAATGATGCAAACCTTCAAACAATCCATTCCAATTCCAGGTTGTGAGGCAACAAAACATGAAAAACGCCAAGGGGGGTGAATACTTTTGCAAGGCACTGTATATATATACACATATACATACAGTGCATCTGGAAAGTATTCACACCCCTTCACCTTCAAAGTGAAAAAGGTTTTGTAGAATTTTTTGCAAATGTACATAAGTATTCACACCCTTTACTCAATACTTTGTTGAAGCACCTTTGGCAGCAATTACAGCCTCAAGTCTTCTTGAGTATGATGCTACAAGCTTGGCACACTTATTTTGGGGCAGTTTCTCCCATTATTCTTTGCAGATCGTCTCAAGCTCCATCATGTTGGATGGGTAGCGTCGGTGCACAGCCATTTTCAGATCTCTCCAAAGATGTTTAATCGGGTTCAAGTCTGGGCTCTGGCTGGGCCACTCAAGGACATTCACAGACTTGTCCCGAAGCCACTCCTTTGTTATCTTGGCTGTGTGCTTAGGGTCGTTGTCCTGTTGGAAGGTGAACCTTCGCCCCAGTCTGAGGTCCAGAGCGCTCTGGAGCAGGTTTTCATCAAGGATCTCTCTGTACATTGCTGCATTCATCTTTCCCTTGATCCTGACTAGTCTCCCAGTTCCTGCCACTGAAAAACACCCCCACAGCATGATGGTGCCACCACCATGCTTCACTGTAGGGATGGTATTGGCCAAGTGATGAGCAGTGCCTGGTTTCCTCCAGACATGACGCTTGGCATTCAGGCCAAAGAGTTCAATCTTGGTTTCATCAGACCAGAGAATGTTGTTTCTCATGGTCTGAGAGTCCTTCGGGTGCATTTTGGAAAACTCCATGCGGGCTGTCGTGCCTTTTACTGAGGAGTGGCTTCCGTCTGGCCACTCTACCATACAGGCCTGATTGGTGGAGTGCTGCAGAGATTGTTGTCCTTCTGAAATGTTCTCCCATCTCCACAGAGGAACACTTGGTCGGGTTCTTGGTCACCTCCCTGACCAAGGCCCGTCTCCCGCGATTGCTCAGTTTGGCTGGGCGGCCAGCTCTAGGAAAAGTCCTGGTGGTTCCAAACTTCTTCCATTTGTGAATGATGGGGACCACTGTGCTCGTTGGGACCTTCAATGCTGCAGAAATTTTTTTGTACCCTTCCCCAGATCTGTGCCTCGATACAATCCTGTCTCGGAGGTCTACAGACAATTCCTTGGACTTCATAACTTGGTTTGTGCTCTGACATGCACTGTCAACTGTGGGACCTTATAAACAGGTGTGTGCCTTTCCAAATCATGTCCAATAAATTGAATTTACCACAGGTGGACTCCAATCAAATTGTAGAAACTTCTCAAGGATGATCAGGGGAAACAGGATGCACCTGATCTCAATTTTGAGTGTCACAGCAAAAGGTGTGAATACTTATGTACATGTGATATTTTATTTTCTTATTTTTAATACATTTGCAAAAAATTCAAAAAGCCTTTTTTCACTTTGTCATTATGCGGTATTGCATGTAGAATGTTGAGAAAAATGTTTCATTTAATCCATTTTGGAATTAGGCTGTAACATAAGAAAATGTGGAAAAAGTGAAGGGGTATGAATACTTTCCGGGTGCACTGTGTATATATAAATATATATATATTTTGGGGCAGATATATATGTGTGTATAATTGTAGGGGAATGTACACTCAACAGATTAAAGTTATTAAATTTAGATGAGTGGCAGTGAACAGAGATCAGTGAGCCTGTTCTCCAGCAGATCGTGTTCCTACCACAAGAGGCGCTGTTTAGACCTCCCAGGTTAAAGATTGGTCACGTGGGTTCAGTCTCTCTGAAGCTCTAAAATATTAGGATGCATGTCTATATCCTACTGGGTTCAGAAAGCCTGTTAAGAGGTTATCATATCAAACTATGTCATATGTTTGCTTAGTAACCACTGTGCTGAATCAGTATGTAACCATTATAACCATGGTTTTATATAATATATTGTATGACTAGGTGAGTGAAGACTTATAGTGTCAGACAGTAATAGATAAGGTTGATTCTTATTTTCTTTTGACATTCCCCCACTACTTGATACCAACTATTGTGCGTTGACATGCCCTTACTTGGCTGTAGGAACTAAAATCTCTCCATGTTGACGGCCATGTTGGAGCGTACTCCAACCAAAGGAGGCTAACAACACCTATGAGAGGAAAGGGGACTACATTTTATGTAACACCCCTTTCTAACTAATAGTCTACATTAATATTATTGTTATTGTTAATTGCAGCACGGTGGCTCAGTGGTTAGGACTGGTGCCTCACAGCAAGAAGGTCTTGGATTCAAACCCCACCTGACCCAATGGCCTTTCTGCGTGGAGTTTGTTGTGGGTTTCCTCCGGGTACTCTGGTGTCCTCCCACCATCAAAAAACAAGCTCCATTCTCCTACCAGTGCCCTGACCAGTCACTGCCAATTTACCTGGAGTCGGCCTGTGTGAGCAAGTCTGTCGTTATATGTTGGGTGAGAAAGTGTGGCGCAAATTGGCTGCCATGGTATCACTCAGACTGAGTGTTGTGTTTGATAGCTGTCGGTCCTTTTGTTGTTGGGTCTGTGTAATTAATTGGAGACCAATTTTTGTAAAGCGCTTTGAGTCTAAAAAAAAAGCGCATGAAACGAAATGAATTATTATTATTATTATTATTATTATTATTATTGTTATTACTATTATTATTATTATTATGTGACGTCGAACCGTTTTTGCGCTAAAATATGTATTACCTTACCTATATTCCTCTAATGTTCAGATGCATTGCGAAATTTAAGTTCATAAATTCATGCATGAAATTAATCACTTCTTTCTCTCTCGGAATTCTCTCAGCCTCCTGAAATATCTCAGTGGCTGTGACTTCCCTGTTCCTCTGTATCTTTGTCCATATTTTTACAATAACTGGACTTGAGCGTGACCATCATTATTCTATTTAAATACAAAGTAATGCCCTTTGCATTTTATTATATTAAAGGTTGTTTTGAAAACATTTCAATTGTTTGGTTAAAGAGAGTAGCCTACCATTAAGTTAAATAATGGCACATAATCAAGAGTTTTTTCCTATTAAATTTTTAATTCAGGCCAACACGGCAAACTAGAATCAAAACGTTGGACAGATTGTATGGATGTGACGATTTAAAATGAAAATTAAAGTAGGAATTTACTAAGAATTCGCGACAAAATTTAGCCTACCGGCTACGCGGCCACTTTTATTTTGAAAGGAAACCGGTAAGACGCTAGCTTTGTCCGCTAACTTGGCATAAGCTTCGGTAGTTTTGCCATCAAAAAACATGTCGGGCAAATTCCTGATCCGCGGGAGCAATTTGTTTTCACTCAGACCTCAAAGAATTAATACATTTCAGCACCAAAAACTTCAAATTACAAATGGCAGTCTCACGAGGTTTTTGTCATACCCTCAGACAGGTATGGCGTGCAGTCTCGCCTTGTTTTGCTTTTATTGACAGGAGACGTTTACAGTGTAAAAAAGTAACGAGAGCCATAGCTTTCTGTACCACTACGGGACTAAACTCGGTGCACACTTGCGGACAGTAATCATTCATCCTTAGAATCTAGCCCAAACTGAATCTAAATGTATACATCTTACAAATTGAATACAAAATAATAGTTTGTATAGCTTTATACATTCTTATATGTTGTCAGAAGCGTAGCATCTTCTAACGTCGCGCTACATCATATAGTGTTTAGCCTATGTACTTCTATTATAAATGTCATTCATTCATATAAGCTACTTATTAATTATGTTGTTACTTTAACGACCTGTTGAGTAATCTGGTTTGGCATGAAACTTACACCGGCTACATTCTCTCTCTTTTTAATAAAATGCATAATTCTCGAAGAGCAGTTATAGTCATGCATTCATAATCTTGACCCATATTTGTTTTTAAGTATTTCTATTTTGTATCATGCAGGAGAGAATATTCGGCCTCTAGATGGAATCAGAGTGCTAGATTTAACAAGGTATGTTTCATTTGAGCCTTGTTATCATGTTGGCAAAACACATAAATGAAAGAAAATGTTCTGCCTTCAGCCCTTTCAGTTACCTTTTAAATTGCTTTATGGATCAGTAAGGTGAATGCTTTATGTACAGTACTGTGCATAATATTTAGGCAGGGGATGCTGTTTTGAAGGCGAAGGGTGGTCACACCAAATGTTGATTTGATGTAGATTTGCTTCTCCCTCACTTTGTATTTTATAAATTGATTAAAAAAATAAACAATTAACATTTATATTTTTATGTTGTTTTTTCTTTCTAACTTTAAAGACTTCACACCTGCCTAAAACCTTTGCACAGTACTGTATTTATTTTTGCTGCAGCCTTATTTACGAATTAGAGTGTTGTGTGTTTGACCTTTGACCCCTTGCTGTCACAAGGAGCTGGCAGGTCGGTCCTTTTGCCACTATGATCCTATGTTGTCTGTTTGAACTTTGACCCCTTGCTGTCGTAGGGTGCTGGCGAGTCCCTTTGCCACTATGATGCTGTGTGTTTGACCTTTGACCCCTTGCTGTCGTAGGGTGCTGGCTGGTCCCTTTGCCACGATGATCCTGGGAGACCTAGGGGCAGAGGTCATCAAGGTGGAGCGACCAGGTACACTCAGCCAGCAGAGCGTTACTATCAACATCAACATTATTATCACCATTATTATTATTATTATTATTATTATAATAATTACTAGTATCATTATAAAGCCAGCAGTGCTATTACTGTGGTAGTGAGGGACCTCCTTAGGTTTGGTCTCCTGTGATGCTACATTACGTGGTAGCACAGGTATCATGTAATGCTTTGGTAGTGAGTGTCTTCCTTGGGTTTGGTCTCCTGTGATGGTTACATTGTCAGGTACCACAGTGAGCACAGGTATCATGACATCAGTCATCTTCTTAAAGGAAGAATGAGTTCTCACTTCAGTCAATTGTCATAATATTAATCTTTACCGTTTGGCCTTTTTCCATGTTTTCCACCATCCTTTGTTGTGTATGCGCATTTCTGTCTGTCTGTTTCTCTCTCTCTCTCTCTCTATCTCTCTCTCTGTGTGTGTGTGTGTGTGCTGGTGTGTGTGTGTCAGGGGCGGGTGATGACACCAGAGCTTGGGGTCCTCCTTTTGTTGGTGATGAAAGTGTCTACTTCCTCAGTGTCAACAGGAACAAAAAGGTACCTGTCTACTTCCTACATGTTAACATTAATAAAAAGGTACCTGTCTACTTCCTACATGTTAACATTAATAAAAAGGTACCTGTCTACTTCCTACATGTTAACATTAATAAAAAGGTACCTGTCTACTTCCTACATGTTAACATTAATAAAAAGGTACCTGTCTTCCTACATGTTAACATTAATAAAAAGGTACCTGTCTACTTCCTACATGTTAACATTAATAAAAAGGTACCTGTCTACTTCCTACATGTTAACATTAATAAAAAGGTACCTGTCTACTTCCTACATGTTAACATTAATAAAAAGGTACCTGTCTACTTCCTACATGTTAACATTAATAAAAAGGTACCTGTGTATTTCCTACATGCTATCTGGAATGAAAAGTTCAAAGTCAAACACAATAGCGGTTGCAATGTTAAAAGGTTTCTTGTGATCCTCATAAGAATGTGGACTATTTAATATTAACATAGTCTGTTTGCTAGACAGAGTGAACTCTTGCTTGTTGGTTTGGGTAACGTGGAGTAGTAGACTCTTTAAAGGGGGTCATATGTAGAAACATCTCAACAGTCCTAATAGGGTTAGGGTCCTAGTAGAGTTAGGGTCCTAGTAGAGTTAGGGTCCTAACAGGGTTAGGGTCCTAGTAGAGTTAGGGTCCTAGTAGGGTTAGGGTCGTAATAGGGTTAGGTTCCTACTAGGGTTAGGGTCCTAGTCGGGTTAGGGTCCTAATAGGGTTAGGGTCCTAGTAGAGTTAGGGTCCTAGTAGGGTTAGGGTCGTAATAGGGTTAGGTTCCTACTAGGGTTAGGGTCCTAGTCGGGTTAGGGTCCTAATAGGGTTAGGGTCCTAGTAGGGTTAGGATCCGTATAGGGTTAGGGTCCTAGAAGGGTTAGGGTCCTAGTAGGGTTAGGGTCCTAATAGGGTTAGGGTCCTAATAGGGTTAGGGTCCTAGTAGTTTTAGGGTCCTAGTAGGGTTAGGGTCCGTGTAGGGTTAGGGTCCGTGTAGGGTTAGGGTCCGTGTAGGGTTAGGGTCCGTGTAGGGTTAGGGCCCTAATAGGGTTAGGGTCCTAGTAGGGTTTGGGTCCTAGTAGGGTTAGGATCCGTATAGGGTTAGGGTCCTAGTAGGGTTGGGGTCCTAGTAGGGTTAGGGTCGTAATAGGGTTAGGGTCGTAATAGGGTTAGGGTCCTAGTAGGGTTGGGGTCCTAGTAGGGTTAGGGTCGTATTAGGGTTAGGGTCCTAGTAGGGTTGGGGTCCTGTAGGGTTGGGGTCCTAGTAGGGTTAGGGTCGTAATAGGGTTAGGGTCCTAGTAGGGTTGGGGTCCTAGTAGGGTTGGGGTCCTAGTAGGGTTAGGGTCCTAGTAGAGTTAGGGTTGTAATAGGGTTAGGGTCCTAGTAGGGTTGGGGTCCTAGTAGGGTTGGGGTCCTAGTAGGGTTAGGGTCCTAGTAGGGTTGGGGTCCTAGTAAGGTTAGGGTCCTAGTAGGGTTGGGGTCCTGTAGGGTTGGGGTCCTAGTAGGGTTGGGGTCCTAGTAGGGTTGGGGTCCTGTAGGGTTGGGGTCCTAGTAGGGTTAGGGTCCTTGTAGAGTTAGGGTTGTAATAGGGTTAGGGTCCTAGTAGGGTTGGGGTCCTGTAGGGTTGGGGTCCTGTAGGGTTGGGGTCCTAGTAGGGTTAGGGTCCTTGTAGAGTTAGGGTTGTAATAGGGTTAGGGTCCTAGTAGGGTTGGGATCCTAGTAGGGTTAGGGTCCTTGTAGGGTTAGGGTTGTAATAGGGTTAGGGTCCTAGTAGGGTTGGGGTCCTAGTAGGGTTGGGGTCCTGTAGGGTTGGGGTCCTAGTAGGGTTAGGGTCCTTGTAGAGTTAGGGTTGTAATAGGGTTAGGGTCCTAGTAGGGGTTGGGGTCCTGTAGGGTTGGGGTCCTGTAGGGTTGGGGTCCTGTGTAGGGTTAGGTCCTTGTAGAGTTAGGGTTGTAATAGGGTTAGGGTCCTAGTAGGGTTGGGATCCTAGTAGGGTTAGGGTCCTTGTAGGGTTAGGGTTGTAATAGGGTTAGGGTCCTAGTAGGGTTGGGGTCCTGTAGGGTTAGGGTCCTAGTAGGGTTAGGGTCCTAGTAGGGTTGGGGTCCTAGTAGGGTTGGGGTCCTAGTAGGGTTAGGGTCCTAGTAGGGTTGGGGTCCTAGTAGGGTTGGGGTCCTAGTAGAGTTAGGGTCGTAATAGGGTTAGGGTCCTAGTAGGGTTGGGGTCCTAGTAGAGTTAGGGTCCTAGTAGGGTTAGGGTCCTAGTAGGGTTGGGGTCCTGTAGGGTTGGGGTCCTAGTAGAGTTAGGGTCCTAGTAGGGTTAGGGTCCTAGTAGGGTTGGGGTCCTGTAGGGTTGGGGTCCTAGTAGGGTTGGGGTCCTAGTAGGGTTGGGGTCCTAGTAGGGATATGGTCCTAATAGGTCATGTTGTTTTGCTTTGTCATTGTTTTCTCACAGAGTGTAGCTGTCAACTTAAAAGACCCCGGTGGAGTCAAGATTATTTTACAGGTACATGACCTCGAACACCAAGACTAGTAGGTCATTATAAAGGTACATGACCTCTGACCTCCAAGACTAGTAGATCATCTTAGAGATATATGACCTTTGACCTCCAACACCAAGACTAGTAGGAAGTGTCCTGTCATTCTGCTTTTAAAAATCATTGCATTTTCTGACAGTGACTGTGCGTCAGACCTACCTGAAAAAGTTTAATCATACTGAAGCCTGGTGTCTATCTCTGTGTGTTTCTGTTTTTTTCTCTCTCCGTGTGTTTATGTTACTCTCTCTGTTTGTGTCTCTCTCTCTCTCTCTCTCTCTCTCTCTCTCTCTCTCTCTCTCTCTCTCTCTCTCTCTCTCTCTCTCTCTCTCTCTCTCTGTGTGTGTGTGTGTGTGTGTCAGCTAGCAGCAGTGAGTGACGTGCTGGTGGAGAACTATCTGCCGGGGAAGTTAGAAGAAATGGGTCTAGGGTACCAGGATGTAAGCAGAACCAACCCTAAACTGGTCTACTGCTCCATATCAGGTAGGCAACCACCGCTAACTAGCTGCTAACCACCACTAACACCGACACCATGTAACTGTACTAGCTAAGCAGCTGCTAACCAGAGCTAACACCAACACCATGAAACTGTACTAGCTAAGCATCTGCTAACCACCGCTAACACCAACACCATATAACTGTACAAGCTCATCATCATCATCATCATCATCATCTTCATCCGCTTTGTCCGGGGTCGGGTCGCGGAGGTAGCAGTTCCAGCAGGGCATCCCAAACTTTCCTTTCCCGGGCCACATTAACCAGCTCTGACTGGGGGATTCCAAGGCGTTCCCAGGCCAGTGTGGAGATATAATCCCTCCACCTGGTCCTAGGTCTGCCCCGCGGCCTCCGCCCAGCTGGACGTGCCTGGAACACCTCCCTAGGGAGGCGGCCAGGTGGCATCCTTACTAGATGCCCGAACCAACTTAACTGGCTCCTTTCTATGCAAAGAAGCAGCGGCTCTACTCCGAGTCCCTCACGAATGGCTGAACTTCTCACCCTATCCCTAAGGGAGATGCCAGCCACCTTCCGGAGGAAACTCATTTCCGCCGCTTGTATCCGCGATCTCGTTCTTTCGGTCATGACCCACCCTTCATGACCATAGGTGAGAGTAGGAACGAAGATAGACCGGTAGATTGAGAGGTTTGCCTTCTGGCTCAGCTCTCTCTTCGTCACAACGGTGCGATAAAGCGACTGCAATACCGCACCCACTGCTCCACCTCCGGCCCATCTCTCGTTCCATTTTCCCCTCACTCGAGAACAAGACCCCGAGATACTTGAACTCCTTCACTTGGGGTAAAGACTCATTCCCTACTTGGAGTAGACAATCCATCGGTTTCCTGCTGAGAACCATGGCCTCAGATTTGGAGGTGCTGATCCTCATCCCAGCCGCTTCACACTCGGCTGCGAACCGATCCAATGAGTGCTGCAGGACGCAGACCGATGATGCCATCAGGACCACATCATCTGCAAAAAGCAGTGATGCAATCCTCTGCCCACCAACCCGCAGCCCCCATCCCCCGCGGCTACGCCGTGAGATCCTGTCCATGAATATCACAAACAGGATAGGTGACAAAGCGCAGCCTTGGAGGAGGCCAACCCTCACCGGAAACGAGTCCGACTTACTACCGAGAACAAGTACAAGCTCAGCAGCTGCTAACCAGAGCTAACACCAACACCATGTAACTTTACTAGCTAACCAGAGCTAACACCAACACCATGTAACTGTACAAGCTCAGCAGCTGCTAACCAGAGCTAACACCAACACCATGTAACTGTACAAGCTCAGCAGCTGCTAACCAGAGCTAACACCAACACCATGTAACTGTACTAGCTATCCACCGCTAACACCAACACCATGTAACTGTACAAGCTCAGCAGCTGCTAACCAGAGCTATCACCAACACCATGTAACTGTACTAGCTAACCAGAGCTAACACCAACATCATGCAACAGTACTACACTGTTGCCTCAACTTATAATTATGAGTAACCTGGTTGCCTTAAAATTTTGAGTAAAAAAGTAGGTTCTGGCAACTTCGTTATTTTAGTTGGATGTACTTCAATTTAAGTTCATGCAACTCACTATGAAAAGTCAATTTGATGAAATTGACATACAGCAAACTAATTATTTAATGATATTGACATGTATTTGTAAGTTGAATAAATACATTTTCTCAACACAGCACCTTAATGCAAACACATTTGGCCCCCCAACATGATACTTTTTTTCACAATAGATAACAGGAGAGCAGCACACGTTGCCTCCCGCGTGAGCTTAGGGTTATCTTCCCCGTCAGAACTTCAGGGCAGGATAGTATAAATTCGTCAGTTTAAACCAGACGAAGTTCAATGCGCAAACTTCAGCCCACGCATTCCGAGAACGCGGGCTATATTATCAAGAGGAAGGCAATTTCAGGGGTTGTGATTAATGATAACAGTGTTCAGAGTAAGAGTTGAAAAACATTTTTTTTTTCATATGCCTTATATAATTTGATATGTATGTTTAACAGGGATTGTATCGCTTTGAGATTACTCTTGCAAAGTAAAGCACAATCCAAATAAATTGTATTATCATTAATATTACATCTAATAACTTGCTGGGATATCTGCAAATGTATTACCTCAACGGCCTATCAGGATAGCAGTAACGATGACTATTACTTCACGCAGTCAAGAGTCAGGTGACGTCTTCAGTATGTTAATTCAATTGTTCTTGAGTAAACTTGAATGTCGAAGTTGCATTGACTAATATGTTTTGCCTGATAAATTGGTCAGGTTCCAACTTGAAATAACAAGTTGATTCAATGTTTTCTTAATTTTAGTACAACTAACTTATTAAAACAAGTTGAAACTAAAAGGCCAAATCATTTTTGACAGTGTAGGGAGTAACACTTGGGATGTGTGAATTGACACAGAAAATTATTTTGTGAGTGCATTTAAGAGACTTACTTTTTATTGGTGATCACTTCCAATAATGCTACAATTAAACATTTGTTATTTTCAAACGAAAATTGGCCCTTCTTTGGGATTTACTACCAACTTCCATCATATGCCTGGAAGAATGTCTTCATGCCTGCAGTTTCTTTCCATGGCCTCTAGATGGAGCCAAACAACACAGTGTATCAGCATCTGGTCAGGCCTTGCCCTCGACACAGACATCATGTGAAGTCTTTATCTGATACTCTGCGCAACATATTGAACCATTTAACCCCCCCCCCCCCCTCCTCCTTATGACAAACTACGTTACCCAGGGGGCACCTGTGTTCGCTGGCCTGTTAGAAGCAGCAGATGGACATCCAGATGGAGCGGGCTGGTGTGTGTTGTTGTCTGTGTCACTGTGTTCTTCATCAGAGACCTACGATGACCCCAGCTAACTATCTGAGGGCTGTCTAGTTCATACAGGAGATATTCCTTATACAACACCTCTAGGCTGCACATTCATTTACACTTTAATGATTCATATTTCAATATAGGAGACAAATGTATCGCCAATCTAAGCATATTTATAGGATAGGAGTCATCTAACCTCATCTAACCTTGGGAAGCCAATCCAGAGAGTGCACATCTTCAACATAACGGTCAAATTAATGAACTGTCACACAGTCAAAGTTTTTTTCTGCGGATGGAGTGGTTGACGACACTTGGTGTCCACTAGCCCTCTTAGAGACTCATAACTCTACAGAAGCAGTGTGCCATTATGAATGAACTGACTCTGACAGCAGATGAATGATGTAAGAGCCAGACCAGAGTCTTCTTCAAAGTACTCTTCTGTTGGTGGAGCTGAAGACCTAGAACAGGGCCTGTTTGTAGTCCAGGCCGAGTCAGAGCCGCTAAGAGCAGAGGAAGGAGGGGGGCCCGTTGGATGAACAACCTACCATGATGTTACCAAGACAACCTACTATAATGTTACCAAGACAACCTACCATGATGTTACTGAGACAACCTACCATGATGTTACTGAGACAACCTACCATGATGTTACTAAGACAACCTACCATGATGT